>CAUYON010140770.1:0-10439 GCA_963573935.1 Arctocebus calabarensis
ACTTCTAAGAGTTTTGTAGTAGAATCCCTGGTATTTTCCAGATATACAATCATATCATCTATATAATCTTCTGAGATTAAACTTTCACTATATGGATACCCTTATTTGCTATATGAATACCCTTTCACTATATGGATACCCTTATTTGCATCAAAAATGCACTACTGGGCCCTGTTCAAACTTAAAGCTTCTGCAAAGCCGAGAACACAGTTAGTAAAGCAGGTGGACAGCCCTCAGAATGGGAGAAAATATTTGCGGGTTATGTCTCCAACAAAAGTTTAATAACCAGAATACATAGAGAACTCAAATGTATTAGCAAGAAAAGAACAAGTGATCCCATTGCAGGGTGGGCAAGGGACCTGAAGAGAAACTTCTCTGAAGAAGACAGGTGCAGGGCCTACAGACACATGAAAAAATGCTCATCATCCTTAATCATCAGAGAAATGCAAATCAAAACTACTTTGAGATATCATCTAACTCCAGTAAGATTAGCCCACATCACAAAATCCCCAAACCAGAAATGTTGGCATGGATGTGGAGACAAGGAAATACTCCTACATTGCTGGTGGGAATGCAAATTAATACGGTCCTATTGGAAAGATATTTGGAGAATACTTAGAGATCTAAAAATAGAATTGCCATTCAATCCTTTAATTCCTCTACTAGGTATATATCCAGAATACCAAAAATCACATTATAACAAAGATATCTGTATCAGAATGTTTAGTACAGCCCAATTCATAATTGCTAAGTCATGGAAAAAGCCCAAGTGCCCATTGACCCACAAATGGATAAATAAATTGTGGTACATGTACACCATGGAATATTATGCAGCCTTAAAGAAAGATGGAGACTTTACCTCTTTCATGTTTACATGGATGGAGTTGGAAAATATTCTTCTTAGCAAAGTATCTCAAGAATGGAAGAAAAGTATCCACAGTACTCAGCTTTCCTATGAAATTAATTTATGGCTCTGATATGAAAGCTGTAACCCAACTATAGCACAAGAATATGGGGAAAGGGGTAAGGGAGGGAAGGGAAGGGGAGAGGATGGGTGGAGGGAGAGTAATTAGTGGGTCCACATCTACAGTGCATCTTAGAAAGATACATGTGAAACTTACTAAATGTAGACTATAAATGTCTGAACACAATAAGAAAATGCCACGAAACCTATGTTAACCAGTTTGATGAAAATATTTCAAATTGTATATAAAACGAGCACATTGTATCCCATGATTGCATTAATGTACACAGGTATGATTTAATGAAAAAAAAAAAAAAAAAGGAGTGAGTCACTTCATGTTCCCTCCCTCTACAGCTCCTGTGGTTCCATCTGCTCCTCTGGCTCCTCCAGCGAGGGGGAGACCGCTTTTGGCTCCCCGTCCCGTCTATTTTTCCCCTAGGTTAAGTGGAAGGACCCCCTCACAGGACAGTGGTTTGGCCCCGACCCTGTGTTCCTTTAGGGAGGAGGGCATTTTGTGTCTTTCCTGAGACCGCCGATGGACCCTGATGGCTTCCAGAGAGGCTTGTCAAGGCCGCAGGGGTTCCCTTGCAGCGACCCCAGTTGCCTGAATCCCTTTCTCGGGAAAATGAAGCTGGATGATCCCGCTCCCATTTGCCGAGACCATGCAGCAGAAGACTGAACTCCGGCAATCTCAGAGAACCCAGTCAGCCCAGCTCCCGACCTGGGGACAAGTGAAGTGACTGACCTCTCAGGCAGAGGGCCTACCCAGACGCAGGGAACGGCGCCCATGCCTGATCACCTTTTTGGCACTGCTACCATTGCTGGTTGGCCTGGTGGGAGGGGAACTCCATTGGGCGGATTTCCCTTATGCCCTTCCTCTTTGCCCTGTTACTCGCAGTGATCCCAATGTGCCAGTCTTTGTCAATACCCCCCTTTGTTTGGACCCCCTGACGGGGAGCCCATTGATACTCAGTGGACCCTCTATAATTGCGCCGGGTCATCTGCACCGTTCCTCTGTGTGTGACTCATGGAGTGAATCAGTCTGTTTACCGCTACCCATGGAACTGCACAAGAATTTGGGCCACTGAAAAGGGCACACGCCCTCCAGCTCCAATCCAATTCTTCCTTTTTCTGAGTGGAACATGGCTTTTTAGAGGGGTATCTCCCCTAGCCTCTTTACCTCCTGTCCATTACTAGGGCATGAACATTCTTTTGATGACTTCCCCCTTTCCCTCCCACCCCATGGAGCGCTCTTACACCCCTGGAGCGCTCCACAAGACTTTTGGCACCTCCTTTTCTGTGTACAACTAGTCCATCCCTTCCTCCCTTTTTGGCTGTTGTGAATAAAGCCCGGTCCCCTTCTCTGTTGCTCTCAGTGGTGGGGAAACTCTTCCAATTGGGCGGAACCGCTAGGGACTGGACTATGACAATTTTGTCCAGCCTTGGGGGTCAGTTGCAAATTGGCCTTTGGTGAACTGCCGCTGCCACTGGTCCAATAACTTTCACATTTCCTCCTGTGGAGGAAAATGCTAATAAGCGAACGCTGTATCTCAAGGCATGTGCAAATATTATTTCCTTTTGGATTTCATCTACATTCTTTTATATGATTTATTTTGACAAGCATGAATTCTTACCATGAATTTAGTTAAATTTAGAATTTTATTTAATTATGTTTTTGCCAATTTGATAACTGAAAAGACATATTTATGTGTTTTAAATATGGCTTTATCTAGTTCTGAGTTAACACACTTTTTATATGTTGAAGAGTTATGTATTTCAGATATATTTATTATTATATATCATTTTTGCTTTTAAAATTTGTTTATTTTTTATTAATTTCTTGAAACCCTTTATATTAAGGACAGTATCTATTTTATATAGTCATAATTGTGTTTTGTTCAATTAAGTTGTTTACATTTCTAGATCTGTAATGCTATTTTTTCTTCATTAACGTGCATACATTTTAATTTTTCGTTGAATTAATTAATGTTTGTTATGGCCTATAGATTGTGAGTCTTAGCTAATCTTTCTGTTTTTCAGTATAATTAAACATTGTCACATTTGTTCTCTTATATTTTTTCTAATTTTTTTATTGTGATAAAATGAACATAACATAAAATTTACTATTTTAACTACTATTAAGTGTAAAGTTCAGTATTACTTAGTACATTGATGTTGATATGCAACCACAAACACCATTTATCTCTAGACCGCTTTTCCCATTGGAAAACTTAAACTCTATATTCATTAAATAATAAATCCTCATTTTTCCTTTCTCAATACTGTTGCAACCACTATTTTACTTCCTGTCTCTGTATTTTTAAATATTGTAAGTACCTCATTTCATGATTGGTTTTATTTATTTATTTATTTATTTATTTTTGCAATTTTTGGCTGAGGTTGGGTTTGAACCCACCACCTCTGGTATATGGGGCCAGTGTCCTATTCCCTGAGCCACAGGCATTGCCCTATATCATAATTTTTTAATGCTAAATAATATTTTATTGTATGTATATTCCACATTTGCTTAATCATTCGTCCATCAATGGACAGTCGGGCTGCTTCCATGTTTTAGCTTTTGATGAGTAAAGCTGCTTTAGATATGGGTATACAAATATCTTTTTGAGACCCTGGTTTCTGTTCTTTTGAGTATATACTCATCCATAAATGGAATCATTGGATCATATTCTAATTTTATTTTTAATTTTGGGGGCACCATTACACTGTTTTCCACAGTTATCATTTTACATTCCCACTAACAGTGCAGCAGGGTTCCCATTTCCCCACATTCTTGTCTGCATTTACTTTCTGGTTAGTTTTCCCCTCCCGTGCATGATATTTAGCCTACCTAATAAGTGTAATGTGCCATCTAATTAAAATTCTGTTTGCATTTCTCTAATTGTTAGTAATTCTAAGCATCTTTTTATGTGCTTATCAGAATTTGTATTTATTTTTGGAGGAATGTCTATTCAAGTCCTTTGTTCATCTTTGAATTACTTAAAGTTGTTATTGAGTTTGAGGAGTTCTCTATATTCTAACATTGACTCATTATTAGATATATAATTTGCAGACATTTTTCTCCAATTTTTGTTTCTGTGGGTTGCCTTTTCACACTGTTTTAATGATTTTAATTTCATGAAATCCAATTTGTCTAGTTTATATTGCTGCCTGTATCTTTGATGTCATATTTTCAAATATAGTTTGATTTCCTTTTTATGTAATATTAGTGTCTTTGAGTCTACTGGAATTTTTTCTAGTTTTCCTTTCGAGACATGAACCCAATTAGTTTTCTAAGATTACTGATTTCCTACTCCAAATACCATTCACTAAACATTCTTAATCATCCACTATTACAAAGAAATTCATATTGTACATTTGCTAATTTGACAAGTTAAAAGGCATATCCATGTATTTTCATATTTTAATTATTTACATGCTATTTAGCACCTGCAGGATAGTATTCTGTCTTTTTCTTTCTTGACTGTGAGTTCCTAGAAATCTAGAATTGTGTTCTATATAATACATTGTATGTATTTATCCAAACAATAGTTTAGGAAGCAATTTCTTTTGAACTATAGCCAACACCTCTCACAAACTTGTGTATGCCCATATCTCCCTGATATGGGAGACAGTCTATAAGGGCCCACACCACTTCAGATCCTAATGGGTGTATTTTGCCCTGCCTTACCCCTAGATATTACAGCCATTGCCATAGAAAGCTAATTCACATCCCAAAGTGCAGAGCCAAGGTTTCTCTGGGCATGTTTATATACCAGCCACCAGTTCAGCTGCCATAGAGAGCTTGCCTGTATGCTAGAACCTGGGGATATGGTTGTGGGGTGCTGGACAAAGCCACAACAAACAAATTCAGTGAAGTTTCAGGATACAAAATCAATATACAAAAATAAGCAGTGTTTCTATATATTACCATCAAACTACCTGGAAAAAATAATCAAAACCAGAATTCAATTAGCAATAGCTACAAAGAAATTAAATACAAAATGAATAAAATAAAATATGTAGTGATAAATCGAAAAAAAGTAAAAATTAGACATTTTAAACCATTGATGAAAGAAATTGAAGAAGACACAAATAAATGGAAAGATATCCTATGTTCATGGATTAGAATAACTAATACTGTTAAAATTTCTGTACCATCCAAAGCAATCTATAGACTGAATATGATCACTATCAAAATTCCAATTACTTTTTCACAGAAACTGAAAAACAATCCAAAAATTTATATAGAATGACAAAAGACTTTGAAGAACTAAAGAAAATTTGAACAAAAGGACAAATTTTGGAGACATCACACTACCTGATGGTATGGAGACCTACCACAAAGCTATATTATTTTAAAGAGCACCATACTGGTATAAAAACAGACACATAGAGCAACAAACATAGAGAACCCCAAAATAAATTCACATATTTATGATCAACTTATTTTTGACAAAGTTGTCAAGAACTTGCAATGGAAAAATAGTCTCTTCAATAAAAGCTGTTGGGACAATTGGATATTTACATATAGGAGAATAAAATTAGACCCTTATCTCCCCCTATACACCAAAATCTTCTCAAATGGATTAATGTTTTAACCATGAGGCCTGAAACTGTAACATCACTGGAAAAAAACAAAACAAAGTTTTCTTAGTATTGGTCTGCCCAATGACTTTTTGAATATGATCCTCAAAGCACAGGCAACAAAAGCAAACAGAAACAAAGGGGATTACATCAAACTAAAAATCATCTGAATAGCAAAGAGAATGATTGACTGAGTGAAAAAACAGTTTGTGGACAGGTAGAAAGTATTTGCACTGTTAAGGAATTAATATCCAAAATATATAAGAAACCCAAACAACTAAAGAGCAAAGATAAATAAATAAGTAAATCAATTAATTAATTTAAAAATTATGAGAGACCTGGACAGACATTTCTTGAAAGACTATGGAAATGACCCACAAATACATGATAAGATGCTCAGTAATTACAGAGTGAAAATTGAAAATGCAATGATATCTCACTTCGTGTTTGTTAGAATGGCTGCTATCAACAAGATAAAAATAACAAATGTTGGTAAAGGGCATCCTTGAATACTGTTGATAAGGAATGTAAATTAGCACATCTATTATGGAAAACAGAATTATGGTTCCTCAAAAAATTATAAATAGAACCATGATATAATCCAGAAATCCCTTTATTGTGCATAGAGAGGGATACAAAGGGTAGTCTCAGATTCACAGCAGCACTATTCACAACCAAGTTATGGAATCAAGTTAAGTTTCCATCATGAGATGAATGGACCAAGTAAATGTGATACACACACATACACAATGGGGCACAATGCAGTCAGAAAAAAGAAGACCATCTGCCATGTGCAAAAACATGGATTAAGTTGGAGTTATTAGGCTAAGTGAAATAATCCAGGCACAGAAAGAAAAATGCTAGAAAATATCACTTGTATGTGGAATCTAAGTTTGAACTTGCAGAAGCAGAGAACAGACTGGAGATTACCAAAAGCTGGAAGTGTGGATCCACTGATCAAAGGGCTCAAATTTAATTACAAGATCACGGTGACTTCACAGTGTATTGTACACTTGAAAATTGCAAAGACAGTGGACTTTAAGCCACACTTTGAACATTCATATTGTTCACTCAGGTTGGCCCTGCTGTTGGACACACAACCAAAAATAATAAATATGTGAAGTAATTTATATGTTAATTAGGTTGATTTAGTTATTTCAAAACATAATGTTGTACACTACAAATATACTTAATTTTAATGTCAACTAGAAATATAATAAAATAAATTAATGAAACCAGAATTAAATCTAGACTATAATAGAGAAGTTCATTTACTGATGATTTCATTTACAGATTAAAATATTTAGGCTAACATTTAACTCTTTACTGAAAGAGAGATTTCACAGGTAAAAAGAAAAATTCTACTGATTCATGATTTGTATAATAGTCAATGCATTAAAAAGGTGTTTTTCTAGCTCGGAGCCTGTGGCTCAACGGGCTAAGGCACCAGCCACGTACACCTGAGCTGGCGGGTTCAAATCCAGCCTGGACCTGCCAAACAACAAAGACAGCTGCAACCAAAAAATGGCCGGGGCATTGTGGTGGGCACCTGTAATCCCAGCTACTTGGGAGGCAGAGGCAGGAGACTCGCTTGAGCCCAGGAATTGGAGGTTGCTGTGAGCTGTGATGCCACAGCTCTCTATCCAGGGTGACAGCTTGAGACCCTGCCTCAAAAAAAAAAAAAAAAGTATTTTTCTGTCTTACTTTGACCAGTTAATCTGAATAGCAACTTACTCCTTATGCATCCTTCTTGGTTCATAAAACTTAAGCCACATAAGCTGACATCACTCAGCATTCACCCTGCTCTTGTCCTTGTGTTAATATCAATACACTTCCTTTGTCCTTGGCCCTTGGCTCCCTGCTTTTACCTACATTTGCAACTCTTGTCCTTCCTGGAATTTTTATTCCACCTAAGTTTTCTCTTGACATTAAGTTCTCAAACTGCTGCAAAGCTTCTCGTCTAATCAAGAGCTTGGTCACCTTGATCTTCAGTTTCCTTGGGATCATATCATGCCTACATCTTACCCTAACAGAACGCTAATCCTATTTGGATCCTGTATAACCAAAAAAGCTTCGACCTGAAATCTCCCTTTAGCTCTGGGGAGAAGAATTTAGTGTCTCTAATTTTTCAGGCTTCCAAGATGCACTGGAATAAAATTAAAACACGATTTGGAAAATAAAAATAATTCCCAGCGAATTTATAATTCGCTCCTAAATTCTATGAAGAATTTAGATAGAGCATTAGCCAGAGTGAAGATATATTTATTATGTGCTAATATGAATAAACATTTGTCTTTGCAACCAGGCCACTACCTATGGTTATAATACGTACATGTCTTCATGTAAGTCTATTCATTGGAAAACATTCTTTTCTATTCTATTTCCATGCAAGCAGTCAATTAGAAAAGAGCTCTTCTGCCATTCCTGGGAACTCTTTTTCTCTGGACTATGTGTCACTCTTTCATGACTCTAATTCATTGTAACTAACCTGAGAAATAAAGACTTTTAAGGCTTATTTGCATTTTATGACCTGAATTATTCTAAATTTTAATAAGAGATGTCAATACCTTAACATTAAAATGTAGGATAATAGTATATGATTATGTTTAATATAAGAGCAATTATATTCCTCAAACTCATTATTCTGAACTTCATATGGTTCACTCAGGTTAGTCAACAGTTGGACACAAACTCCTCATTGTAAATACGCCATTCTTAACCTCTGGGTGTATGTTTTATTCAGTGATGTAGGTTTTGATTTACCACTTCCTTTTATCCTTTATGCTTTCACCTTGGCAATTCCTAAATATGAAAATATTACCTTCTATATTTTGAAGATTTCCTGATTCTATTCTTATATAATGGTTATTAAACTGCACAGTGGAAACAACACAAGACTGTTCTAAAAAATCTGTAACACTTTTTTTTTGTTTTTTTTGGCTGGGACCGGGCTTGAACCTACCACCTCCGCTATATGGGGCTGGTGCCCTGCTCCTTTGAGCCACAGGAGCTGCCTACTTTTTTTTTTTTAATGCAACTTTGACTCTGCTTTTAATTGTGGCTTTTAAATTATTCTTTCGTTTCCTAAAACAATTCTTAGAGTAACTAGGACAAAACACCAACATTTCCTCAATTACACTCCCTAAGTTTTCATAGATTCACTCACTGAAAAGTTCATGGAAGAGATAGAGCCATCTAAAATAAGCTCCACAAAACTCATCGTATTATATTACTCATGTTCACTCTTTTTCTTAATTTTATCCTTCATCTCTAAACTTAAAAAAACTATTTCACATTCACTATGTTTGCTGACTGATTATTTATCTGAGCTATAATGTATTATATCCAAATTTTGCTGCAATCATTCTTTAGAAACTTAAAATCTCTGAATCTAAGTTTTGTTTTTCCAAATTATTTTCTATCAACATTTCCAGATTAGTTTTTCAAAAATACATACTTAGTGTATCATTGTCTATCTTAAAGTCTTCAGTGGCAAGCCTCTTGTTTCTGAGAAAGTTGCAAATCAAGTACTATAAAATGTGCCTCATACAAAACACATTAAAAAAATTGGAACAAAAATTGTAACATTCTCTTTAAACATATGCATAAGCTGACAAGAAGGAATTTCTTCTGGAGCCAGAAAATTTAGAACTACAAAAATTAGCAGATAGTGGAGTTAATAGCTTATAGATTCAATTTTAGAGGCCTCATGACCCTAAGTCTATTTTCAGTTAAAGCCATGGGTTCATGGGTTTGCACAAGGCAAAACATTTAATTTCAGACCAAGCAGGTGGGCTTCTTGCCTATTGACACACTCAGAAAAAGGAGGACAAACTAACAAAGGATAAAATATGACTACGTGGGTAGGAGGAATTTATAAAAGTTTTTCAAAAAGTTTGAACTCTAGGATGTATGTCACATTTGTTGGTGAAATTTACCCCATTTTCATGTTCTGGAAAAACAAAACTAACTAAAAATCTATAATTATCTGTAAATTAGAATTGTGGCCAGTGGTGCCTCCCAATACTGCAATAGAATAAACTCAAATTATATTTGATGTAGGAAAAAAATAAGCAAAAAACTCCAAAACAACAACAAAAATTCAACTGGGCCTCAAAGATTTCTGACAGATAAACTTATAAAAAGGATGGCTATACACTACTAAATTAATAAAACTGGAATGAGACCTACAAAGAATTAAAAGTTTCAAAGTATTATACTAAATTCAATATAATTAACTTTTTAAAAAATGAATAAATCCTATAGTAGGCAATCCCATCAAAGGGTTAGATATATTTGAAAATTTAAAAGAAATACAAAGTCATTAAAGAAAAAGATATTATAATTAACATCTTATAGTTATTAATCAATATGTAATGTACAGCTGAACAGAGAAAAACTAACCCAGATGTTATTTCTAAAATAAGTATGAAGAATGCAGGACAAGAAATAAAACAGGACAGGAAAATGAAGAGACGTGGATTCTAGCGTGAGAAGGTTAAATGAGTTTCATTGGACTTTCTGAAACAGATAATAGAGCAAATGGCTAATTAATAACTAGCTATTTTTTTGCCATTTTGATTTGTTGTTTGCTTTGAACTGGAAAATATATAAGTATATAGGTTCCAGGATCAAAGAAACTTAATCAAGAAAAATAAGAAGAGGTGGCACCTGTGGCTCAAAGGAGTAGGGTGCTAGCCCTATATGTCAGAGATGACAGGTTCAAACCCAGCCCTGGCCAAAACCTCAAAAAAAAAAAAAAAGAAAAAAGAAGAAATCCATACCTAGATTTAGCATAATAAATATTCAGAATATCAAAGACAGCGAAGATTTTAATAGCAGCCCAGGGCGGGGGGCAGGGGAATGGGAAATACCTCTAATGTAGTACCAT
>CAUYON010140778.1:0-10115 GCA_963573935.1 Arctocebus calabarensis
TTTGGAGAAGGACAGATGGAAGGAGCCCTAGAACAGGGTTCTCAATCTTTCTGATCCTGAGATCACATTAATTCTGCAGCAAGAATATTCCACAAAACACCTACTTCCTGGCTCGGCGCATGTGGCTCAACGGGCTAAGGCACCAGCCACGTACACCTGAGCTGGCGGGTTCGAATCCAGCCCGGGCCGCCAAACAACAATGGTGGCTGCAACCAAAAAATAGCCAGGCATTGCGGCAGGCGCCTGTAGTCCCAGCTACTTGGAAGGCAGAGGCAAGAGACTTGCTTGAGCCCAGGAGTTGGAGGTTGCTATGAGCTGTGATGCCACGGCACTCTACCCAGGGTGACAGCTTGAGTCTCTGTCTCAAAAAAACAAAAAAAAACACCTACTTCCTGCTTATGTTACTAAAAGCTCATCACTTGTTCACAAAGTCACATCAGAAGAATGGGGACGGCTCAGTGCCTGTGGCTCAAGTGGCTAAGGTGCTAAGCCACATATACCTGAGCTGGCGGGTTTGAATTCAGCCCCAGCCTGCCAAACAATGACAGGCATTGTGGCGGGCGCCTGTAGTCTCAGCCACTTGGGAGGCGGAGGCAGGAGACTCGCTTGAGCCCAGGAATTGGAGGTTACTGTGAGCTGTGATGCCACAGCACTCTATCCAGGGTGACAGCTTGAGGCTCTGTCTCAAAAAAAAAAAGCTCTGAATAAGTCAATCAGATTTTGTTTGATCCTTATAAAATGTTTTCTGACTCATGTGCATTTCTTTTTTTTTTCAATTCAGTGCCAATTTAATATCAAGTTTTGCCAACACAGAAAAATGCTGTCCTTGAAGAGCACCAAATCCTTACATTAACAACTCCTGCTTGAAATTTTAACTGTAGTGCCCATATCCCTAATGGCAATCCTTTTTTTTACTCTGTCACCCAGGCTAGGGTGCAGTGGCATGATCACAGCTCTCCATAACACAAAAGTCTTGTCTCAAGTGGCCCTCCTGCCTCAACTTTCCCAAAAGGTGAATTATAAGCATTAGCCACTGTATCTGACTAATATTAAAAATTTCTGGAAAGATGGGGTCTTGGTATATTGCTCAGGCTGATCTCAAACTCCCAGCCTTAAATGACCGAGGTGAGACTTTTTTTTCAAGACAGTTTCACTTTGTCACCCTCAGTAGAGTGCTGTAGCGTCGCAGCTCACAGCAACTTCAAACTCTTGGGCTCAAGCAAATCTCCTGCCTCAGCCTCCTGAGTAGCTGGGACTCCAGGTGCCCGCCACAATACCCAGCTATTTTTAGAGACAGGGGTCTTGCTCTGGCTCAGGCTGGTCTCAAACCGGTGAGCTCAGGCAATCCACATGCCTCGGCCTCCCAAGTGCTGGGATTACAGGAGTGAGCCACTGTGCCAACTTCAAGGTGAGACTTTACAACAGGTGATCTATGGCTCGGCGCCTGTGGCTCAATGGGCTAAGGCGCCAGCCACTTACAGCTGAGCTGGCGGGTTCAAATCCAGCCCGGGCCCACCAAACAACAATGACGGCTACAACCAAAAAAATGGTCGGGCGTTGTGGCGGGTGCCTGTAGTCCCAGCTACTTGGGAGGCGGAGGCAGGAGACTGGCTCAAGCCCAGGAATTGGAGGTTACTGTGAGCTGTGATGCCACAGCACTCTATCCAGGGTGACAGCTTGAGGCTCTGTCTCAAAAAAAAAAAAAAAAAAAAACAGGTGATCTACTTTGATCACTCAAAGTGTTATGAAGTCTGTATGGGGTGGTCCTGGCAGTAGCCCCAGGAGCTGTGTTCCAGCTGGGCAGCTGATGCACACGGCCCCAAGTGGAAAGGAAAGGCTGAGGTCACCAGGGTCAGCCTGCCCATCCTTGGAATAAAAGCAAAGCACACGGTGCAGCTGCATGGGGCTCGGGTGCAGGCAGACCTATGGGGGCAGCCGCCAGCTTGCCAGCACGGGGTGCACGTGTCCAGGAGCTGTGCCCTACCCTCACATCCTTCCTGGCTATCACAGGCCAAGTGCTGGCCCGCTCACTCTGGCTGCTCCTCCAGGTTAACAGTCGCTGTCCTACCCAAGACACCAGCAGCCCTCAGGTGTAGTTTCCAGGGGCAAACTCCTTGCAGGTTGAGTTGGCCTCTGGTGGCCGCATCACAGAGGCAGAGCAGTGCCAGGGAGAGCGCAGCCAACTATGTTTGCCCCGATGGGCAAGGCCAGGCTGCCGCTGCTTGCAGAAGAAATCTGTGCATCTTCTTTACTCATAGATTGTGTTTGTAGAAAATATATGCAAAACATTAAATGAGATTTATTTTCTTTTTTTTTTGAGACAGAGCCTCAAGCTGTTGCCCTGCATAGAGTGCAGTGGCGTCGCAGCTCACAGCAACCTCCAATTCCTGGGCTTAAGCGATTCTCCTGCCTCAGCCTCCCAAGTAGCTGGGACAACAGGCACCCGCCACAATGCCCGGCCATTTGTTAGTTGTAGTTGTCATTGTTTGGCAGGCTCCAACTGGATTTGAACCCACTACCTCTGGTGTATGTGGCTGGCGCCCCAGTTGTTTGACCTACAGGCGCCTAGCCGAGATTTATTTTCATATTACTTGTTATGTTATACTAGAAGACATAATTTTTTTCAGTTGCTTTTTTTGGGGGGTCAGTCTCGCTATGTTGCCCTCAGTAGAGTGCTGTAGCATCACAGTTCACAGCAACCTCAAACTCTTGGACTCATGCGATTCTCTTGCCACAGCCTTCCAAGTAGGTGGGACTACAGGCCCCGCCACAACGCCCGGCTGTTTTTTTGGTTGTTGTTGTCATTGTTGTTCGGCAGGCCCGGGCTGGGTTCGAACTCACCAGCTCCAGTGTAGGTGGCTGGCGCCCCAGATGCTGAGCTACAGGTGCTGCACCTTCTTCCAGTGTTTCAAAGCTGCTTTATGCTTCATGTGAGGTCATCAGAAGGTAAATTGTCACTGATGCATTGAGTTATGGGCATTTGGGGAATGTTTTCTTTATCCTGCTTTTCATTTGGAAAACAGCGCATCACTCCAACCCCCAAACCATAGTAACATACATTTTTCTATTTAAAAATATCTCATAAATACTGTGTATGCCAGAAGAACAAGCATGCATAGTTACTTAGGCACTAAGGACTATAAATTTCTTTTTTTTTTTTTTTTTTTTGCTGGGGCTGGGTTTGAACCCTCCACCTCCAGCATATGGGGCCAGCGCCCTTCTCACTGAGCCCCAGGCGCCGCTCAGGACTATGCATTTCTGATTTGTAACTATCTTGGTCATCCGTAAGACGTTTTCCTTTGCAGTCAGATGACCTGCATCAACTGTGGGTCTTCATTCACTTTCCGGTTTGTCTTTCTCTCCTCTCCCCACAGTTGGTTTCCTGTTTTCTCAATTCCCCTTTTCTTCAGGTTAAAATTAGAGTCCTGCTGCAGGTGTCCTGTCCACAGTGAAGGGAGCAAGAGGAGCCCCAAAGTAGCCCAAGAAGCAGGCCCAGGAAGGAGGTGGGAGGGGAAGATGACAGAGAGTCACTAAAGTGAAGGCCTTACAAGCCTCACCTCAGGAGAGTTAAGAGATTTGGCAAGAGATAGCACCACAGCACTCTATCCAGGGTGACAGCTTGAGGCTCTGTCTCAAAAAAAAAAAAAAAAAAGAGATTTGGCAAAAGATAAGCTGCTCCTTGTGCCTGAGGTGACGGCGTCCCTTGATTTCATTCCTATTTAAACTTCTGGATTCCCTGCCACAACATCCTTTTCCACCTATGACTGGAATGAAATGTCTGTTGTACAAAACAAAAGGAAAAAAAATCAGAGCCTGCAGTTTGGTGCAGGAGAGGAGTGGGTGGGACTTAACCCAGGAGGTGGGAGGCTCAAAATCAATCTGTTGAGATCTAGAATGTCCAAAACTAGGCTTCCTGTAGGAATTGCCAGGCCCTGCCAAGTCCTCCTCTGACTGGAGTTTAAAAGTAAGACTGGGGTGGCCTTTACGGCTCAAGGGTTAGGGTGCAGGCCACATATACCGGGGGTGTAAGGTTCAAGCCCAGCCCCAGCCAAAACTGCTAAATAAAATTTTTTTTAAAAGTACGACCTACCTCTTTGGGACTGAAGTCCTTCGGGAATTACGGAGTGACTTATCGTATTTGTTAGACTGTTGTACACAATTTATTTTAAAAAATGATACAGAAAATAAGACAAAAATGCTGTAAGACACAGTTTTCTCCCCAGAGACCTGTTTCTGTTCGACTCGACTCTAGCGGCTAAAAATGCTGAAATTGCAGGACTATGTTGCTTCTGAACATCCTGCCCCTAGTGAGAGAGGGCACCCGAGAAGGGTGAGGTCTGGGGGAACAGGTCCCTGCAGGGTCCTCCCCATGGCGACTCAGCTCTTGGGAATTTGTAAACTTAACTTCCTGGAACTTGGAAGTTTCCAAGCTCTGTGAAATCCTGTAGTCCTGTAGGGTGCACGGCCGAGTGGGGTTTGACGGCAGGTCAGATACACCTGGGGTTGGAAAAACCACACTAGGCAAAGAACTTGCGTCAAGATCAGGACTGAAATACATTAAGGTGGGTGATTTAGCTAAGAATGATCACCGGGGATCACGAAATCTGGAAGATGGCTTCTTCCGAGAGCATGCCGGAGGATGCACGGATGGCAGCCCAAATCCTGAAGGATTTGGGGATTACAGAATGTGAGCCGAGAGTTCTAAATCAGATGTTGGACTTCCAATATGTGACCACAATTCTAGATGATGCAAAAACGTATTCAAGCCATGCTAAGAAAGGCTCCTGTGGATGTGGATGATGTGCGATTGGCAATCCAGTGTCTCGCTGACCCGTCTTTTCCTCTCCTCCCCCACGAGATTTTTTATTAGATATTGCAAGACAAAGAAACCAAACCCCTTTGCCATTGATCGAACCATATTCAGGTCCTAGATTGCCACCTGATAGATGCTGCTGAACAGCTCCGAACTATAGGCTTAAGTCTTTACAGAAAAAGGCATTTACTTCTGCAGGAAGAGTAACAGTTCCCCGGTTAGGTGTTGGTTCAGTTAGTAGCAGACCAAGCCCTCCCACACTAGGCACAGCAACCCCGCAAACCGTGTCTGTTCCTACCACGGTGAGGACTCCAAAGTCTCCAATCACAGGGCAAAGTTTACAGTACAGACGCTGCTTCACCATCCCCAGCTGAAAAAGCCTCAGTTCCTGCAATAAGCCGTGCAGAATGTTCTGATTAATCCATCATTAATTGGGTCCAGAAACACTCTTATTACTACTACTGTGCTGTCATTACAAAATACTGCCAATGGTTTCTCAAATGCATTGAAAAGGAAGCATGAAGATGATGATAATGATGAGGGATGTGATAATTTGTAATCTAGCCTTGATGCAGGTAGAATGTATATTTGGCCTTGAATCTGTTGTAGTGAAGTTAAACGTGCATTCTGGATGTCTTCAAATTGTGTTTTAGAAAACTTAAATAATATTTAACAAGTAAATATAGTTACTATACTTTTCAATTGAAATGTTGGATTTTCTGTTCTTTTCTCTTCTATTTTTTTTTTGGCCAGGGCTGGGTTTGAACCCACCACCTCCGGCATATGGGGCCGGTGTCCTACTCACTGAGCCACAGGCGCTGCCCAATGTTGGATTTTCTTTAATAGGATTAGTAATGGTTTTTCATCAACTTTTAAGTGTAAAAAAATTAAGTTGTCATTCATCAATCTGAAAAAAAAAAAGAAATGCTGAAATTCTCTTTTGACCCCACTGCCTTGTGGTGCTGGGTGGTCACAGTGACAACTCACCAGTGACACAGACCTCCGAGGATTTCTGGGTTTCCTGATGACAAGGATGGACATGTCTGGTCCTGCCCATCCCCACCACCTCCGCCTTGAGTGTGGCTGTGGACGGCTGGAATGGTGCCGATCAACCTGTGGCTGTAAAAGACCTGACGACAACCAGGTCTGAAAGTTCTGGGCTGCTGAAACGGTGCCATTGGACACCTCGCCAGCTTTTCACTTCTGGTAATTGGAAACCCCTATCTGGTTTGGCCACTTCGACGTTACTTGCAGGTGCACTTGGGGAGAAGGGGCCAGTGTGGAGGCCTGGCTCCATCTGTCAGGCTTCAGAACCCAGAAAGCAACTGAGTGTAACCCGACATCTTCGTCTGCTTTCTCTTTCTGATAACAGAATCCCTGAAACTGGGTAATTGTTAAAGAAAAGGAATTTATTTCTTACAGTTATGGAGATTGGGATGTTCGAGGTTAAAGGATTGCATGGGGAGAGACCTGCTGGCGATTCCTACAGAGTCCCAAGTTGGTGGGGAGGGGCTGAGAGTGGTTAGCCCCTTACAAAGCCACCAGCTCCCCCCCACGGTAACCTGTTAATCCACGAATAGATTAGTCCGATTATGAGGCAGACCCCTCGTGATGCAATCACCTCTTCAAGGCCCTACCTCTCACTACTGCCAAATTGGGGACGAAATTGCAATGTGAGTTTCAGAGGGGACAGAAAATCAAACCATAGCACTGGTTAAAAACAAAAATAGACCAGTAGCTCGCCTGACCCCTGCCATCCTTCCATTCCGTAGACCACCAAACCGCAGGAGTGGGGTGCGTGGAGAGAGGGAGGGGCTGGCGGTGCACAGACTCATGGATGGGTCCCAGCCTGGAGCCACCGCTGCTGGCCTGGAGACACCAACCAGTTCCAACCAGGAGCAAACTTCCCCACCCAGTGGCAGCAGCCTCCTCTGCCCCCACCTTCCTCTTTGGGCTCCCTGGCTTTAGCCACCCCAGTTACCCATGTGCCCCTTGCTCCAGCTGCAGCCTGTGCCGTCCAGACACGGCCCATCCCCAGTTGCTCCCCTAGTTCTGCAAGTTGAGAACACAGATCAGGAGAGCACTTTCAGCAGTGAGTGCAAGGTCCTGCTCTAGTTCCGAGGGCATCGGGGGACTGTTCTGCAGGTGTTCCGTAAGAGAACCAAGGAAAAACTGACCCTAACAGTGTGCTGGGCTGTCATCAGTTCATGGGAGGGCTGGGTCCAAGCTCCACACACTGAATCTCGACTGTTCTTCCTCCCACCCCTGGACCCACTTCTCCTACTTGTCTTGCCATTTGCTCACGTGAAGTCCTGGAGCCACTACAGACATACCCAGGCTGGCAGGAGATGGGTGGCTCTGCCCCCGACACACCTGGAGCGCATCTCCACACCTCCCACCGGACTGCTACAGGGCCTTGGGGGGAGTCCCCTCGCCTCTCTGTCACCGCTCAGCCTGTCCTCACGCTACCAGAATGCTCAGAGCCTGTGTGGGCCTGCTGTGTCACCATCTGCCCCACACTCTGCGAGGACACCCCCTTGTTATTCAGAAGGCTTGATCCTCACGGGAAACCCCGGGCCACGACGGGTGCGCTTTGAGTCCTATCTGCCTTCACCTCCTCTCAGCTGACTTCCCTGGGCTCCTGCCGTCCCAGGCAGGCTGTACCTTCGGGTGTTTGCCCTGCACTGCCTGGAAGCTGTCCTTTCAGGCCTCATTCTTTTTCTTTCTTTTTTCTTTTTATTATTTATTTATTTTTTTTGTAGAGACAGAATCTCACTTTATCGCTCTTGGTACAGTGCCGTGGTGTCACAGCTCACAGCAACCTCCAACTCCTGGGCTTAGGCGATTCCCTTGCCTCAGCCTCCCGAGTAGCTGGGACTACAGGCGCCCGCCACAATGTCCGGCTATTTCTCTGTTTTTGCAGTTCCGCCAAGGCCGGGTTTGAACCTGCCACTTTTGGCATATGGGGCCAGCGCCCTACTCGATGAGCTGAAGGCGCCGCCCCTCTTTTTTCTTTTTGAGACAGAATCTCACTTTGTCACCCTTGGTAGAGTGCCATGGCTTCACAGCTCAAAATCCTGGGCTCAAGCAATTCTCTTGCCTCAGCCTCCCAAGTAGCTGGGACTACAGGCACCCACCACAAAGCCCAGCTATTTTTTGTTGCAGTTGTCATTGTTGTTTAGCAGGCCTGGGCCGGGCTCCAACCGCCAGGCCCGGTGTGTGTAGCCAGCCCCCTACCCATTGAGCTAGGGGCAACAGACGAGCATCATTGAGACATTTGCAATGAGGCTTTATCTCCATCTTCTTTGTTGCCAAGGCCTACCTAACCCTCACCCCCTCACGAGTCTCCTAATCCTGCCCTACTTTTTCTTCTTTCCATAGAATCAGTAACTTTGTAACCTACCATTTTAATTTACTTGTACATTTATTGTTTACTGTCTCCCCTCAGCAGAACCTAAGCTTCGCAAGGGTGGGGACATAGTTTGTGCTTTGACATATCCCGAGCCAGGCGCTTAGATTCTGGACAAATGAATAGTGGATCTTTCTACATCAGTTCTTCCACTGAAGAATCCCCTGAGCCTTGCTGTTACTTTAGGAAGGAGGAGGAGGAATAAAGGAGCTGTTATTACAATTCAACGGTGAATTGCCTGTTGAAACCTGCAAGAACTGGTTCCCTGGCATCACCTCCCGGTCGCCCTGCCTCCCCTTCCTTGGCGTGGACCAGAACACATAGGTGACAAGCAAAGCATCATAACTCATCTCTGGAAAACTTCTGGACTGCACACAGGCAAAGCAGGAAGGGTGCCGGGGACTGGACGTATTTCTCCATTTTTTAATTATACATTTGTGCAGGGAGTTCCTGGCTTTTTTCCGTCAGAGCAGAAGTCTGGTGAACAAAGCAGCATTTAGATTTTTCCATGTTTTTTTTGTTTGTTTGTTTTTGTTTTTGAAACTGAGTCTCACTTTTTGCCCCAGGCAAGATTGCCATGATATCAGCCTCGCTCACAGCAGACTTCAGACTCCTGGGTTTAAGTGATCCTCCTGTCTCAGCCTCCCAGGTAGCTGAGGCTACAGGTACCCGCCACAACACCCAACTAATTTTTCTATTTTAGTAGAGATAGGGTCTCACTCTTGCTCAGGCTGGTCTCCAACTCCTGAGCTCAAAGGATCCTCCTGCCTTGGGCTCCCAGAGTGCTAGGATTACAGGTGTGAGCCACTACATCTGGCCTGTGTTCTCCCTTTTATCAGAAAGTCAGAAAGGTCCAAGCATGGTAACTCAGGCCTGTAATCCTAACACTTTGTGAGGCCAAGCCAGGAGGATTGCTTGAGTGAAAAGCATTCAAGATCAGCCTGGACAACAAGATTGCCAGCAAGATTCCATCTCTATGAAAAATTTAAAAATTAGCCAGGTATAGTAGTACTTACCTGTAGTCCCAGCAACTTGGGAGGCTGAGGCAAAAGAATCGTTTGAGCACAGGAGTTTGAGGTTATAGTGAGCTGTGATCAGGCCCCTGCATTCCAGCTTGGGTGACACAGCAAGACTCTGTCAAAAAAAAAAACAACAAAAAAAAAAAAACTTTTTTTTTGAGAAAGGAGGAAAAAAAAACAAAAGTTAAGCAATACAAAACACAAAATAAGATGGTATAATTACATTAAATAAACCAGCAATCATGAGTTTATTTATATAAAACTCATTGCATTAACCTATTTAAAGACAAAGATTTTAAATCAACGCTCACTATATACTTTTGGTAAGAGACTTTCCTAAAAAAGAGAGAGAAGAGAAAGGAAATCTAGGATAGTAAATAACAGACAATTTAATAACAGACAATTTAGAACTTTAAGGCAAAAAGTATTGTGAGGATCAATAAATTTTTTTTTTTGAGACAAAGTCTGACTATGCCGCCCTCAATAGAGTGCTGTGGTGTCACAGCTCACAGCAACCTCAGACTCAAGTGTGGCATCACAGCTCACAGCAACCTCAGACTCTTGAACTCAACTGATTCTTTTGTCTCAGCCTCTGGAGTAGCTGGAACTACAAGTGCCTGCCACAATGCCCAGCTATTTTTAAAGACAGGGGTCTGCTGTGGCTCAGGTTATTCTCGAACCGTGAGCTCAGGCCATTCTCGAACCGTGAGCTCAGGCCATTTGCCTTGGCCTCCCAGAGTGCTGCCATTACAGGCGTGAGCCACCGAGCCCAGTCTGAAAATGGAGATTTTAAACATCTCTTTGAGAAGTTAACAGACAAGCAGCCTGGAAGTTAGTAAATGTGTCTAACAGGTTACCTGCAGTCAGAAAGCAC
>CAUYON010140779.1:0-17055 GCA_963573935.1 Arctocebus calabarensis
TTTTGGTTGCGGCCATCATTGTTGTTTGGCGGGCCCAGGCTGGATTTGAACCCGCCAGCTCAGGTGTATGTGGCTGGCGCCTTAGCCCGTTGAGCCACAGGCGCCGAGCCTGTTTCTTTTAAATTTTAAGGCGACTGGGTACGATCAGTGGTTGTAGTTGATGACTTAACAGCGTGATTCTCTGCTCATCCACTAAAGAAACAAGCCCCAAACCCAAAAACCCCACACACCAAGATGATCCATTGTTCCTAATCTTTGCTATAAGGAAACTGCACTTGAACAGTGGTTGAGGCTGAGTTTTCAGTGTTCCCTCGGAATTAGTCAGATAATGGGTCTTTCTGCTGCTTTCTCTGCTCCTTGGTTCAGTTACTGATTCAACTTATGCTGTCTACTGTGTGTTAGGTATAGAGCCAGTTGCTAGAGATGCAGGGATATGATTTATGCCTCATCTCCATGTGCTAACAGTTTGTTGGGGACACAGAGGAACAAAGAAAGTATCTTTCTCTGCTTTTTAAGATCATAGTGGGAATAAGTTACTTACATAAACCTAGTCCTGTGAATAAATCAATAAACTTGACGTTAGGATGCTGATACCACTTGCTGGTTTTACACTTGCTTCTGTGCCTTGGGTGGCAGGAGGGGAGTGAACATTAATTGCTGATTATCTGAACTTGACATTATTTTGGGGAGGGCATGCTCGAGAGGGTCATATTGGTAGTAATAAAGGATTATGTAAAGTGTAACTATTTTGTATATAATTCTTTTCAGGAATCTCACAACTCCAGAAAGAAACGGGAAATTGCTGAAAAGCAGATAGATGATAATAGGAAATTTTCTTTATTTGCTGAAAGAAAATACCAGACCCTTGTAAGTATTTTTCAAGCCCCTCGTATTTTTCAAGAGCTGTGGACGTTTGACAGAGGATAAGGGGAAGGACTTCATATCTTTTGATGCCCAGCATGCCTTTGCTCTCTAGAACTGCAGCGTGAACGTGAACTGTGTCAACATCAGGTGTCCGCTGCGAGGGCTGGACAGCAAGGCCTCTCTCGTCCTGCGCTCGAGGTTATGGAACAGCACGTTTCTAGAGGTGCGGCCCTCCCATGAGCCTGTCTCTTAGAAGTCATTAGCCACCACCTGGGACATTTCTCACTTCCGTAATGCATTCCCCAACTATCTCCAAACAGGAATATTCCAAGCTGAATTACTTGGACATTCTCGTGCGGGCCTCCATTGACGTGTCTGCTGCTGCCGAAAATATCAAGCTGCCAAACGCGGGCACTCAGGTGAGGGCTTCATTCAGGTTCCACTCTATACCCAGGGCCTCCGGTCATCCTCTTTGGTGCTTATTTCCCTTATGTTCCTCTTACCCCGATTAAGGAGAAAACAGGTAATGTCTTAACGTGCTGCCACCTCTTCCTGTATTTTAACAGAATCATTGGGTTGGGTTCAGCAGAGGCCCTTACGCTGTCCCTGCGGCTGCAGCCATCACTAGGATGCCCCGGTGATGGAATGTACATCCCACAGGTGACCAGCTACAGTCATGAGAAAAAGTCTCTTTCTAGAGGAATCCTGAAGTGAACCTCATAAAATAAGTCCTTGGTTATGCCCTTGGAACAGATCTAAACCAGGGTTCTCTCTCAGCCATGCAGCAGCTTCGCAGATAATTAAAGGAAACGGTCATGTCTCTTACTCTCTTCAGAGCTCTGCACCCAGCTCTTCAGTTATCTGTCACCTGGGACGCAGCCAGGTGGGACTGGTTCCCAGCCTCTCCCTTCCTGGACCAGGCCTTCTCGGCAGGTTGACCCGCATCACGACGGGTTAGCTGAGCTGTGATCAGCTCAGCCTCAAATTTTCTTCCTAAACTTTTGCTGAGGATTGTGTTTGAATTTTTAGCGGCTTCTAATTTTGTGTTAATTTTCTATTGGAACTTTTAGATACGTTCATCAATATTTGTTATCTGGCTATGCTGTCCTTAGCAGTTTGACAACTCTAAAAGCAAGCCCGAAATGTATCCTCACATTTTATGTGATTTGCTTGGGACCCTTTGTTTCAGTTTTCAAAGTGACTTTGAATCTTGATCATTTGCCCTGTCAACTTCCTCTATCTCTGCAAGCTTTATCTTTCTTAAAACCGAGAAGCATGCCTTCCATGGCTTCGTCTAGGTAATGAACAAAAGTAGTAAACAGGACGAGGTATGGAACCTTGCGGTGCACCACTAGGGAGGGCTTCTTTGTGAGGGGTCTGGAACCCGCAGGGGCCTTTGTCGGGATTTTGAGGCAGAATGACAGCATGTTATGGTGGGGATCACAAACGGGAATATGTTACCAAAGAGACGAGAGAAGGAACTACTGTGAAGTACTGCTCATATGTTAATCTGCTGGTCTACTTAAGGAAATGTTCTGGCTTCAGTTGTTTACCTAAAAATCCAGTGAGCCTCTCTGATTATTCTGGTTTCTGAAATCCTTAGGGTGTCCTTATAATTTATCATCCGAGCCAGACTGCTTTTGTCTGGGACAAATCTAAACTGGGTAGGATGCTGGGACAGATGGTATCAACCAGGACTACCCAGGCTTACCAGGGCATGTGTCACCCTGGCTTTATATTATCTTTGCAAGTTACTGCAGCCCATCTTTCTACATCTTATCTACCCAATAAGGCCTCGTAAGGGATTTGTAAGCAAACCGCACCTTCCTGAGAATCCTTTCTCTGCAGCTCGGACTCAAGGCAGGGCCTATAACTTTCTGTTAAGTGTAAATCAGCAACTCGGAGAACCGCTCAGGTTTACAGCTGGAAAGAGGACACTTTAATAGCTGTTGACAATTTACTAGATTCTTCATACTCTATCATTTCAACTTCATAAGACTGCTGGGGTAGAAATAATACTCATTTTTAAAACATGCAGACTCCTGGCCAAGGTGTAATTTAGGGTCCCAGATTGAAACCCATATTTGTCTGTCTCCAGGGCTCCTGTTCTTTGATTTTGTGACACTTAGTCCCCACTAAGTCCCCAAATGTCAAAGTTAGATGAGAAAACTGAGTCCAAAGAAGATTGTTTCTTCCCAAGGCCATGCAACCAACAAGTGGAGCAGAGACCAGGCCTCAGGACTCCTCATCAAGTTCTCTTCCTCTGGAAGATGATAGAACTGGGGACCCTGGGATCCAGTTCACTGCCTGGGTCACAAACAAAAGTGAGATTCTCACGAGCAGTTTTATGTTCTAAAGACTTGGAGACTCATGCGGAGTCCTGATGGAGGAGAGGAGTCCTAATGAGGGAGGAGGGAACTTTGCTGTGATCCTACTTCGCTTTGTAAGGGGTAGATCTGTGAATGGAATACGGGGTCTCATATCTAGAATGTATGTCTTTTGAAAATGGAGAAATTTTCTCACCTCTGGTTTTCTGAAAGTGATAACTTTACTGTTTTCTGTGATTTCTGAGACATTAACTCAGATATTTTATCTACAGATTTTTTTAGTGTTTTAAGGTGCAGCTTTTCTTTCCCTGAAGGTTTGAGCTTCACTGCAGGTGTCACCATGTCTTCCCCTCACTCACTATGGGTTACAATTTCGCTTTGTCTTGGTTTCATATATCCTTTCTAGTCTGAGGATCATTTTGTTTGGAGATAGAGGCAAAAGAGGTTGAGTCATTCAGTCTTGCTTTTGATCTTAGTATCAAAACAACCTCTTGTTACCCTTACTCTAATCCTGGCTTTAAAAGAAAAAAGCTAAGAAAGAAAAAAACATTTTGTTTCTTTATAACCCTACCAATTTCAAGGATTCTGTTTTCCTTGCAAACATTTTTAAATTAAAACACTTGTAACAAGGTCAGAGAAAGCAGAAGTCACATAACTTAAACCAGGTAAGATGTTACATTTTGGCATCAATTAAATTAAAACCATTCTGTTTTCAAGCACCTGTTAAGGGCACATGTGTGCCTCTCTGGGCTAGATGCTAGAGAAGCAAAGTTGAATAAGATATGGTGTCAGATGATCTAATACATGCCCACATAGGAGAAAAACTCAATCCAAGTTGGGGGGAAAGGGCCTAGGGACGAGGGAGTGGGGTGATTGGTGTGCTCCCACTCTATGGTCACAATATAGGGGTGTATGCCACAGCTACTAGAGGGACTCTACCTAACAAATTCTAATATTGTAACCTGGTTGTTTGTACCTTCACATTAACCTGAAATTTTAAAAAAAAGACACAGTGTCAGTTGTTAGGAATTTCATGTCTAAGAGACAGAAGTAGGAAAGAATTGAATTAAGCCAGGAAGGAAGCAAATAGAGTAAGTAGCCAAGCTTCCTGGCTGTCAAAAGAAAATAGGATAGGTACAAAAACACATAGTTCTTCAGGAGATTTTCTTTTTTGGCTCTGACAAATTCAGAGAACTTGAGAGATGGATCCTTTTTAGAAGGTGATCCCTTATGTGAGGAAAGTGTCCTTAATAGTTCTGTAAAAATATGAAAATCTTATCAAGTAATTTCCTATACCCATGTTCACTAAGAGTGGCAGGTATTACATTGTAGAGTAATTTACAGAAAGTATCTTGGCATTTGTCACATGCATGTGTTCTAAGCACCACTCACTGGTGATTAAATGTAATGCATGAGTGGAGCCGAAGCCCCTTCCTCTCATGGGCACGTGATGGATGAGGTTCACGGACGCAGGGCATCCCCGTGGAAAAGCCTGAATCTTAATGAAATTAAAGGAAAGAAATTGTTCGGGAGCTGCAAAGCTCTCCAGTTGTTTCTGTTCACTGTAAGCCATTGTCGTTCATCAGTAACAGCTGCTGTGACGAGATGAGACAAGGCCTCTCCGAGCTCTGGGAACCCCAGCCCACAGTCAGTGCCCCCCTCACCTGGTTCTGTAGCCCGCTGCCACTGTTTCCAATCCCAGCTGGAGAATGACTGTTATACCAAAAGGAAAAAAGGACTTCAGTTGACAATTTAAACAAACACATCTGTCCTTTAAATGTATAACTAGCCCAACCCCTAACTTCAGCAATTAATTTCATAATGTCTGAAAAAGGCTCCAAGTCCTGGTTGGAATGGTGGCCAGACCCGGGGCTTAGAGTATCCTTGGATTCCCATCCTCCCACCCACCCTGCCACTCTAGGCTGCAAAGTCAAGAATTCCCTGGTCCACTCCTCATGCAGGTGGATGTGGCCGTGTATGGGAGCCGTTCCCTCAGCTGTCAGCGTTTTAAAGTCACTGATACATGGGGTGGTTATGAGAAGGCTTTTGCCTTGGACCAGTCTCCACTGCCAGACTTAACAGAACGTATTCTTATAAACAGGAAGACCCTTCCACAGTCTGCCTTGCTCTAAGGGCACGCGGTGTCTTCCCCAAGCTAGGTAATAGGGAGGCACAGCTAGATAATAGGGAGCCATGCAGCATAGACTAATGAAAATCATCTTTTTGTTAGCTTTGTCTTGTAGCCAGCTTACCACCACGTAACTATATCGTTTCTTCACTGGTCAGGCTCTACGTCTTCTTTCTTCACTCTTTTGTGGATGCCCCTGTGCTAGACTCTGTAATCTCAAGAAGGGTTGTTTTAGCTGAAAGCTGGAACCCCTTTGAGGGGAGGTGGGGAGGGGAAGTGAGCCGTGAGGCCACCTTGGGGCTGACAGCCTGGGGGAAACCTCAGAGCATAACAGGAAATATGGCTGATTAAGGTGTGTTATGCCTGCCTGTTCCAGTTAGTGTGCTTGGCTGAAGACTCCAGATGTGAACTCCTGCCTATTAAGTGGTTAAAGAAAAGCATTTTTTTTGCTGCTTATTAAGTATTTTCTGTAAGTCAAATGAGGTTGATAAGCTGTTTTCTAGTATTAGAAAGTAGAAATGGAAGGGAAGTACTTTAATGAAGAGATTTTTTTAGAAAAGAATCATAGACGTATTGGAGCAGACATAGAGGCATCTTTTTATTTTTTTGAAATAAGGACTTGCTCTGTTGTGAGGGCTAGAGTGCAGTGGCATTGTCACAGCCCAGCACAGCCTCAAACTCCTGGGCTCAAGAGCTCCTCCGAGTCAGTCTCCTGAGAAGTTGGGGTTACAACTGTGTGCCACCATTGTTAGCTAAGTTGTTTTTTTGTAGAGATGGGATCTGGCAATGTTGCTCAGGCTATAGAGGCATTTTTAAACAGCATCCATGGTTCAATATTAATATTTAACTAAAAATGTTTCTTAGACATTAAATGCGCCTTCTGAGTTTTGTTAACCTTTTTATATTTTCTTTTTTTGCTGCTTTTTGAGACAGAATCTCACTCTGTAGCCCTAGGTAGAGTGCCATGGTGTCAGCATAACTCACAGCAACTTCAAATTTGGGAGCTCAAGTGATCTTCCTGCCTGCCTCAGCCTCCCGAGTGCTGGGACTACAGGCATACACTGCCACACCTGGGCTTTTTTAAAATTTTGGTAGAAACAGGGTCTCAGTCTTCCTCAGTCTGGTCCCTAAGTCCTGAGGTCAAGCAATCCTGCTTTGACCTGGCAGAGACCTAGGATTACAGGCATGCGCTACCATACCCAGCCTCTTTATATTCCCTCAATTCAGAAATACCAAGAACTTCAAACTGGTAGATCTCTAATCACTGGAGTTTATAAAATCTTGTTCATAGCAATCACCAGGTCTTTACCTTTGAAAAGTATTTCCTGGCATCACCAAAGTCCCCTTGAATCCTTAACCCATGTAGCAGAATTGTTGGGAATTGCCCCAAAAAAGCAGCTTTTTCAGTTTCAGAGTAAACACTATTTAATTGGAATTTGCCGACTCTCCAGTGTTTAGAGTTTAAGCTTCTCAGCAGCAGTGGCTTCAGCTCTAAGCTTTTCTGAATGAATGCAGGGTCTAGTTTGTCCATACGGTTTTTGTAGGTGTTATTGTTTACAAGGATCTTTAGTTTGAAATCCTGAGAAAGCATTAGTGATACCTGTCAGCCATGCAGCTTCATTCCTGTTGTTATGTGTCAGAACATCTTTAAAGTCTGAGTGAGGAATTGGCTAATTGTGCATAAGCTGAGACTTGTCCTATTGCTGAAAATTAAGAAAAAGTATGATCATTCTTAAAAATATGCCAAGTTCTATCAATGTAACAAGATTGCCTAAGTATTGGTAATTATCAAAACAGAGTGATAAATACACAGTGGTTCGTTATATAGGTTTATCTACTTTTATCATTAACAGAAAAAAATTTAAAAAATAAGTTAGCAAAGAAATAACCACCATGTGGGAACACAACCCCACATTTCCATTTTCTGTGAATGGATCTTCTAAGAAATGCCCCTCGAAGCAATATTCCATTGTTAAGGGAAGGGATCTTGCATCAGAAAGTCTTCTCATTCATCGGTAGGCTGCATTGTTCCAGATGTGTTCAGAAGCAGAATGAGAACTAGACTCTTGCTGTTAACCCTGCCCCCTTTAATAGTGATCCTGTTTTCTTTGATGCCCTGCAGGTTCGTGTGACTGTGTTTCCCTCCAAGACCGTAGCCCAGTATTCAGGAGTACCCTGGTGGATCATCCTTGTGGCTATTCTTGCTGGGATTTTGATGCTTGCTCTATTAGTGTTTTTACTATGGAAGGTAAGTCCTACATGGCATTTGAGTTTCATGATGTAAACTTTATTTCATGTTTTTTAAAAATGTGAATTACCACAACGAATACATTTTTTTCTTTTTCATTGCTTCTTTTTTCCCAACATTAAATGAAACTTTTCTGACACAGCAAATTTGAGAGAATTTTAAAGTGAACACTTATATATCTAATAATTTGTATTTAAAAGTATATTATTAGTATATTATAAGAAGTTTCTTAATAAATGTTGCTGCCTCACATAGAATTTAGCGTGTTTGGCAAACAGATTTAAATTTTACTGCTTTCACATTTCTTCACCTAAGATTATAGTTTGGATCTAAGCCAAATTGTTAGGTGTCAAGATTAATCTGCATCTGTATTCCTGCTAATTTCAATTTTTATAAAGAACTATTCATGGCAGCCATTAGAGTTTGTTCTACTTGTAACTAGATTAGGAATAGAAAAGCATGAAATGAATGAATGAATGTTTCTCAAGGAGTCGTCATATCCTGGGTCAAACATCTAGGCTCAATATGATGTTCCTCATTAGAATTTGGTCCTCTGGCTGCAAATAAGATGTAACTTCCCTGTGTCCTACCAGTGAATAGTCTGCATTATAAAATAATGTATATGAAATTAATACAAACTTTTGTCGCCTAGGATTATAGATTTTAAATTGTTCCCAGTGAGTAATGGAGGTCTACAGTCCTTTGTCTACAATTCCAAATTCCAAAAAGCTCTGAAAACTGAAAGTTTGTAATGACAGTTACTTATTTAGAAGTAAAACTTGACATGATGTGAAGAGAGGCTATGTTTGGTCTTTCTCCTTTCTCATTAGTTTCACTACAGAAATGTTAATGTTTTGATTAGTATGACATTATACAGGTAGCAGATTACTTTTCTAAAATGTCAAAAATTTTAGATCCCCTCCAAAATGTCTGGTCCATAGGGTTTTGAATGAACCAACAATCCCCTAGGATCAAACTATCCTTTTCCTTTCTTTGGATAAGAGTGTAGGCTCAGTGCCTGTGGCTCAATGGGCTAAGGCGCCAGCCACGTACAACTGAGCTGGCGAGTTCGAATCTAGCCCTGGCCCCGCAAACAACAATGATGGCTGCAACCAAAAAAAAATGGCCAGGCATTGTGGTGGGCGCCTGTAGTCTTAGCTACTTGGGAGGTGGAGGCAGGAGACTCGCTTGAGCCCAGGAAATGGAGGTTGCTGTGAGCTGTAATGCCATGGCACTCTGTCCAGAAGGATAGAGCTTGAGCTTGACGCTCTGTCTAAAAAAAAAAAAAAAAAAAGAGTGTAATAGACAAGGGTCAGGATATTGTTATATTCAAATCTTGAGCATCTCCTTTTTACTTTATTTTTCTAACGTTTTTTTGCTAGTCTTAGATAATTTTCTGATGTCCTTCAAATGTGTGATTGAAGCTTGGTATCTGCTCATATCAAAACTCCTTAAGATGGGGGTTTTAGCTAGTTTTACCTGGGATGTTTATTTACCTAAGCAACAGGTTCCTCTGACAAGCACAGCAAGCCAATATCAGAGATGCCCTCTGATTATTTTGATATCAAAAACTAAATTTGAGGTTGATTTTTGAAGATGCTGTGTTTTCTGGAGGATGTCACAAGGACCTCCACAAGTTTTTTTTTTTTTTAGAACAGGGTCATACTGGCAGGCTTTGATTAGGGTAAGACATAGCAATGGTTTGACTGTTAAGAAGCCCACGTTGTATATAATCTTAGGCAAACCTTTCTATCTCCCTAGGGCTCTGGTTTGCCTCGTCTGGACTGGACTAGATAGTTTCATTGAGTGGTTTGTGAGGTTTTTGTTTTGAGATAGGGTCGCACTCTGTCACTTTGACTAGAAGGCAGTGGTCTTGTTATAGCTCACAGCAACCTCAAACTCTTGGGCTCAATCAATCTTCTTGCCTCAGCCTCCCAAGTAGCTAGAACTACAGGCGTGTACCATCACACCTGGCTAATTTCTCTAATTTTTGTAGAGATATGGTCTCCTTATGTTGCTTAGGCTAGTCTTGAGCTCTTGGCCTTGAGCGAGTCTCCCCCCTTGGCCACCCAGGGTGCTGGGATTACAGCATTTTTTTTAGCTCTAAAGTATCCAGACTCTTAAGGGCACTCTAAAACAATCAAAGAACTTATACAACCTCATATGAAAATCATTTTTATTACTTTATACTCTTCTTTATTATACTGGATTATTTGTTTTTATATGTTAAAATCATCAGATTTTTAGGGTCAGAAAGAATTCTAGTTCAACGGCCTTCAAATAGGGCATTCTACATCCATGCAGGTGACAGAACTAAACTAGGCAGACGGGGGTCTCCTGTTCTGCCTTTATCTACAGGGTGTCCCAAAAGTCACCAAACATAGAGAAAATGGGAAAATGTACTTAAATGTACCTTTATTTACAAAATATTCATTACAAACTATGTATGGTCACTTTAGGGGTGACTCTTGGAACACTCCACATTTTAAAATACCAGGATTCTGCACAGAATTTTGTTTGGAGGTACAAAAGAAAAGTTCTCTTACCCTGTTTGTTCTTTTCCCTACCCTGTTCACCAGCATATATTATTGAAAGTTGGCCAGATGTGTTCACTGTGTGTTAAATTACATTGGGATTCAGTGTATGCTACCCAATAAAATTGTAATGATGGGAATGTTCTGCAGTGCACTGTTCAATATGGTAGCCATGAGTCACGTGTAGGTATTAAACACTTAGAATATGGCTAGTGGAAATGAGGTATTGAATTTTGAATTTGACTTAATTTCAATTTGAATAACTTCACCTAGGTAAGCTGGTAGCTATCATATAGTACAAAGCAGATCTAGATTTTTGCCTTCATGAGCTGCCAAACTAGTAAGCAGAATTTTCCAGGAGAGATTTATTTGACCAAGTTATATTTCAAAGGCAGTTCTGCGGCCTTATGAACTAGATAAAAGTAAATAGAAAAAGTTCTCTATCACTGAATGAAGGAAATTATAGTAGAAAGTGGAATTATACTTTTATATTCATTTAGAGTGACCTAACCTGAACAGCATGTGTGCCCACCGTGTAAGGGTTACATGGAGGGTCAGAATTGAAGAGAATAACACCGGTCATTCTTTCATGATGGTGTATGTGGATTTATATTATAGTTCACCCCATAGATCCGAGGGCCTCAAGTAGATGGCATTTATTCCATAAAAATATTCATAGTATAGCTGCATTTTATTTGGATTTGTGCTAAATTTAACTTAGAGAATTTTCTAACCTTTGTCTCAATAAACTGCAATGGTCAATCTTTTGCCTCTTTTGGAGTTCATATTCTCCTGCCAGAAGAAACTACCTGAAGCTACCTCAGATGTGTACACATCTTCCTTTTTATAGTGATTTTTTTTGTCCTTCAGATGTCTGGTACAGGCCAGGCGTGGTGGCTCACGCCTGTAATTTTAGCACTCTAGGAGACCGAGGTGAGTGGATTGCCTGAGCTCAAGATTGGAGACCAAGCTGAGCTAGAGTGAGACCCCCTTTCTAAAAACAGCCAGGCATTGTGGTGGTTGCCTGTAGTCCCAGCTGAGGCAAGAAAATAGCTTGAGCCTAGGAGTCTGAGGTTGCTGTGAGCTATATGCCATGGCACTCTACTGGGGACAACAAAGTGACACTCTGTCTCAAAAAAAAAGGTACAAATAGAAAAATCAGTTAGCTGACTAGTGTCATCTACCCAAATGGGATGGTTTGAGTGTCTCAATGAAACATAGTGCAATGGCTGTTCACTTTTGGTTGATTGAAAGTAGTCTCTTTATAAAGGAGTTGACAGTATAAAACAGGTTAAAAGCTGAGATATTCTTTTGTTTAGCTCTTAAACACAAAACTGTAAAATTGACTTAATACCTTGCTTCCTTGTAGTGTGGTTTCTTCAAGAGAAATAAGAAAGATCATTATGATGCCACATATCACAAGGCTGAGATCCATACTCAGCCATCTGATAAAGAGAGGCTTACTTCTGATGCATAGTATTGATCTACTTCTGTAATTGGTAATTGATCAATGTTTTTTAATTGCTAGCTGTGGGACCTGCTATGGTTGTGGTGGCTAACTTTAAGAGCAACAGCTTGATGTGTGTGTGTCCCATTAACAGATGTTTCCAAATGTCCACACTGGCTTGCCTTGCTTGGGTTTATTTTATTTATTTCACTTGAAAGCTCATTTTTTTTTATGCACAAAGAATCTTTTGTTGCAGGTGAGTAATGTTGTGTTCTTGTTTTTAGACATAACCCACAGCAGTGAAGAAAATTGCAGTCTTTTTATACACAAAAGGAGGCTTTACACCTCCTTTCCTAGCCCTGTTTACTGCGTGTTTGATCCAGTATGTAGTATCCCGCTCAGAAGTTCAAAGATGCCTAAGAAATCATTCCAGATTTCTTGTTCATTTTGGAGTAGAAGCTTGTGTTGAGTGCTTATTTAACCATTTGCATGTTGGAAACATTGTTTTTCTCTTGATGGGGAGACTTCCTCACTGTCATCTTTTCGTTCTTCTGCTATAAAAGTGATGGGAAAGGCTCGGCATGCTTTTTACTTTTGCTCAGAAATTGTTTGATGCTAGCTACGCATGCAACTTCCGTTCCCTGCATACCTCCTAACGTCAAAGACCATTACAACAAACTATGATTATTGGCATAATGAGTTGTATGGTCAACTTAAAAGATGATCATCTACTGAAGTAACCTTCAATATACAAAATTCTGGTACCAAAAAAAAAAAAAAAATTGCCCTGGACTGTTCTTATTTTAAGGTTGTAATGGAGTTTGACCATGTTTCATGTTTCTAGTGATTTTATTCAATGTTGGCTCTAAGATGATTTTAAATTCATGTTTTGCTTTTCTTATTTGTACATCCATGGAAACAGGAATTACTAGTGATTACCTTTTCCATTCGTATGGGCATGAGAGGACAGAATTACTCTTATAATCCCTTTCCATGGCACTGTCATGATGAATCCCAACACTGCCATTTTACTTACATCACCCTTAATTTCTTCTTTCCTTCTTCAACTGAAGCAACCAGCAGTCATATTTTGTAATAGGTACTTTGGCCTTTTTGCACAGAATAAAGGCGTCCATGTGAAAATGGCCTAGGACAAAACTTCTTGGTCCATTTTGCCTGCTAATTTAGTAATAACTATGCATATAATTTCTTACCCCATGGCATTTTATAACATAGCATCATTCAATATAGATGTTATATCCCTATTAATGTCACATAATAAACACATTAATTGACAATTTTAAGCATCTTACTCATCCTTCTAAGCTGCATTTTTAAATTGCAAACATAAAGTTAAAAATTTAATCCGATTTAAAAATTTTTCAGATATGTTTTCAGTACAGATATACTTTGGATCAGATTGAATATTTTTTAAATGAATAAAATATGTTCATTGACAACTTAAATGTAAATATTCTTTGCTTTTGCCAAAAAAAAAAAAAAAAAGATAAATTAGGGTGTGCTCTACGATCTATACTGTACATGATTGATTTTATTTCAGGACACATTTACAACATGGTTTATTAATTGGAAACACAACAACAGATCCAGGCAACATAAATTACCTTCTAGTTAATGAGAGAAGTAAAATATGTGTTGGAGCCTCAGAGGAGAGAAGATTCTTAAATTGTGGAACACTGGCATGTTCAAATAGTGACTTTTAAAATATTTGTGACTTGATTTGCATTTTATTAGTGGAAAAGGACATGAAATAGTCTTTGGTTTATGCCTTTTGTTTTTTGTTTTGTTTTTTTTTTTGTAGAGACAGCGTCTCACTTTATCGCCCTGGGTAGAGTGCTGTGGCTTCACAACTCACAGCAACCTCCAACTCCTGGGCTTAGGTGATTCTCTTGTCTCAGCCTCCCAAGTAGTTGGGACTACAGGCGCCTGCCACAACGCCCGGCTATTTTTTTGTTGCATTTCGGCTGGGGCTGGGTTTGAACCCGCCACCCTCCGTATATGGGGCCGGAGCTTTCCTGACTAATCCACAGGCGCTGCCCTGGTTTATGCCTTTTAAAAGAAATTCTTAAAATGATCTTCTAGTAGGCCAGGCGTGCTGGGACGCCTATAATCCCAGCACTGGGAGGTCGAAGCAGGTGGATTGCTTGAGCTCAGGAGTTTGAGACAAGCCTGAGCAAGAGTGAGACCCTGTTTCTACTAAAAATAGAAAAATTAGCGGGGCGTTGTGGAGGGCACCTATAGTCCCAGCTACTTGGGAAGCTGACGCAAGAGAATCGCTTGAGCCCAGGAGTCTGAGGTTTCAGTGAGTTGTGATACTACAGCACTCTACACAGACAGAGTGACACTCTGTCTCAAATATATAATCTTCTAGTAATCCAGAAATTAGACCTTTTACATAAGATATTGTAATTATTTTTTAAAATGGGAGCATGGTTTCATAAACTCTAAAATTATTAGTAAAGAGGTAGTTTACATTGTTATAAATAATATAAAGACAAGATGAAACAGACTTTTCTTCTGGTTTTATAGCTATTCTTTTCTTCTGTTGATCCCCACTGGCCTTTACTTCTTTTCAACCTGTTAGTTCTTTCTTAAAAGAAAACCATGTCTTTTTTCCCTTAGTTCAAAAATAGACAAAGCTGAATACAAAGCCTAGACATTCCGTTTGAGTGTACTTGATGTTCTAGAGATTCATTCATTTGTTTCTGTTTCTCTCCCCCTACCCCAGTGTGGATTCTTTAAACGCTCTAGGTACGATGATAGCGTTCCCCGATACCATGCTGTAAGGATCCGGAAAGAAGAGCGAGAGATCAAAGATGAAAAATACAACGATAACCTTGAGAAAAAACAGTGGATCACAAAGTGGAGTGAAAATGAAAGCTACTCATAGGGAGGCCCAGCAAAGCTTCACAGTCCCCGAACTGCTTTTTTTTTTTTTTCCCAACCCAGAAATTCAAGTGAATTTAAAAGTCTGCTCCATACCCGAAGATTGATTTCAGAGTGACCGCACACAAGACAAACCTACAGTTTTAACTGTGGATACTGTTACGTAGCCTGAGGCTCCTGTTTTGCACAGCCAAATTTAAAACTGTTGGAATGGATTTTTCTTTAACTTGCCTTAATTTAACTTTTGGGGTTGTCTTTGTTTGGGATGTGGCTGACTTACAAGTGCCAGGTTGCACTCAGGTTGCACTCAGGGGACGTGCTCCTGATGGTGTGGCTGGAGGAAGGCACCTCAGATCACCTGCACTAACAGTGTCTGTCCTAACCTCCGCCACACAAACGTCCTTTCACGTAACTGCCCCCCATCACGAGACTACATTGTCAGGGTTGCTGAGTTTCGATTTAAAGTGCTGTCTTAAATTAAATGTGCAATAGAAGGTGATGCTGCCATCCTGCCTTTTCCCATTTCTTAGATGTGTGAATACCAAATGCTTGCAGGTTTCATGCCCATTTCACTAAAACACACAAGGTGCCACGGACTTGAATGCTAGTTAGACTTACTTGTATATGGTATTTATTTTTTCTTTCTTTCTTTCTTTTTTTTTTTTTTAAACCATTTGTTATTGACTAACAGGCCAAAGATTCTCCAGTTTACCCTTCAGGTTGGATTAAGCAATCAGAATCAGGACATGAGAGGTCATTGGTTTGACCTAAACCATTTACTGTAGAAAGAGAATAATTCTTTATAAATGTACCAGAGAGTTGTTTTAGTAACTTAAACTTATTTGTATATTATGTCCTTCATAGCGCACACCCTACCCACCCACCACTCCCCCAACAACCCCAAAGGTTTGTTTAAGAAATAGGATTACCTGTATGATGTTTTTTATCAGGCATTGGATATTTTTTAGTTTAGAGCCCTGTGTGATATTTCTGAACTTCATGTTATAACTTTCAGGAATTTGGGGGGGAGAAAATGGCTTTGTTCATTGAACTCTACTGCTGCAAACACTGTATATTCAGGACTTGAAAGAAATGGTGGGCGCCTCTGGGGGATCTTGGCAGATCCAGTGAAGACTACTGAGTGAATATCTGCTATAGTGATTCTAGTCAGATAGAACATCATGGCTTTTATGTTTCTGATTGTCATTGGAACCATTTAAACAGTGAGTCAATGTTCTATGTTTTGTTTCATCTCCTCCCCTATCTATATTCCCAAAATTACTTTGGGACTAATTTAACAAGAACTTTTTTTTTTTTTTTGTAAAAATGGCGGCTAGGGTGGGAAGGGAAGAATTATTATTCTGTACATTCAATAGAGATTGAATAGATAAGAAAGCTAAATTTGTTTTTAATTACTAATTTTCAAAATGTTAACTCGTGGGGTGCAACAGTGGACAGGTGCTAATTGCTTGGGTATAGTATAAGGAGTGTCTCAGTCTTTTAAAAGAACAAACCACAGTTGTATGTGCCTTCGTTGCTTTGGAGGTTTTTTATTTTCTTTTCAGAAATCTGACACCCTTAAGATACTAAGGATATTATTTTGATTGCACTTGGCTTTTTTTTTTTCCACAAAAATAGTTTTACAAATTATATTTTGTTTACAAAAATTGATCTGTAACAGGTTATAACAGTGTTTAAGTCTCAGTTTCTTGCTGGGTAACTTGTAGCCTAATGCTGTGGCTTTTAAGTTGCTAAGCAGCTGATATTTTGACAGTGTTTATAGACCTTTGTTATAAAAGTAAATGCCCTGAAAAGGGGGGTGAGGGAAGCTCAACAACAAAGAAACAAGAATGTTATGGTGTTTAAACTTGTTAAAAATGTCATCTCAAGTCAAGTCACTGGTCTGTTTGCATTTTGATACATTTTTATACTAACTAGCATTGTAAAATTATTTCACGATTAGGAAATACCTGTGGATATTTGTATAAAAGTGTGAAATAAATTTTTTATAAAAGTTTTCATTGCTTAATAACATAGCATTTTATATAGAAACAAACTCTAAATTTATAATTGACTATTCAAATTGCCTTTTATTTCATCAAACCAAAGTTCAGTGTTTCTTATTTTTAATGTCTCATATAATCTCAGATTAGCCAAAGACATGCAATGTTAAGTGTGATGAGAGTTTTTTCTTCTGCTTTCTAGTTGATGCTCAAGTCCTTAAAATAATTTTCCTTCTTTATTAGTAAAAGAAAGTGGTCATAAAGATGGTTTACTCAAGAGACCTACAAATTTAGGGCTGTCTATTTGCATCGAATCATTTGCCTCAGGCTCGGCGCCTGTGGCTCAACGAGTTAAGGCACCAGCCACGTACACCTGAGCAGGCGGGTTCAAATCCAGCCCGGCCCGCCAAACAACAATGACGGCTGCAACCAAAAAAATAGCCGGGCGTTGTGGCAGGCGCCTGTAATCCCAGCTACTTGGGAGGCGGAGGCAAGAGACTCGCTTGAGCCCAGGAATTGGAGGTTGCTGTGAGCTGTGATGCCACAGCACTCTATCCAGGGTGACAGCTTGAGGCTCTGTCTCAAAAAAAAAAAAAA
>CAUYON010140781.1:0-11234 GCA_963573935.1 Arctocebus calabarensis
GGACTACAGGTGCCCGACACAATGCCCAGATAAACTCTAAACATTATTATGGATGCCCTTGTTTTTAATTTTTATTTATTTATTTATTTTTGAGACAGAGCCTTAAACTGTCGTTCTGGTAGAGTTCTGTGGCATCACAGCTCACAGCAACCTCCAACTCCTGGGCTTAAGTGATTCTCTTACCTCAGCCTCCCAAGTAGCTGGGACTACAGGCGCCCGCCACAATGCCTGACTATTGTTTGGTTGCCGTTGTCATTGTTGTTGGCAGGCCTGGGCTGGATTCGAACCCACCAGCTCTGGTGTTTGTGGCTGGTGACTTAGCCACTTGAGCTATAGGTGCCAAGCCTTTAATTTTTTTTGAAAGGTGAAAAACCATCTAACAGAATATTTCTATTCAAAGCCTGAAATCAGCTCCCCCTTCCAAAAATTCCAACAATGGGTTCGGGCAATTTAATCCTACTACTCTTAGAAGCTGAGGTGGGAGGATTGCTTGAGCTCAGGAGTTTGAGATCCACCTGAGCAAGAGTGAGACCTTGTGTCTACTAAGAAAAATAGAAAAATGAGCTGGGCATTGTGGTGGGTATCTGTAGTCTCAGCTACTAGGGAGGCTGAGGCAGGAGAATTGCTTGAACCCAGGAGTTGGAGGTTGCTGTGAGCTATGCTGATGCCATGGCACTCTAGCCTGGGGCAACAGAGATTCTGTCTCAAAAAAAAAAAAAAAAAATCCCAATAGTGAAGATTGGGAAGTCTAGATTTAGTCCTGATTCTGCCACTTACTAGTTGGCTGACCACCTCAACTACAAGTGGGATTAGTAACCTTTCTCTGAAGATTGTCTTTTGAGAGTTAAATGAGAAAGCTCTTTGTAAACTATAAATCACTCTAAAATGCCTTGCTGGGAGCCATTGCAAGTGACTACAATATATACTGGGTCCTGAGGGACTTTACCTAACAAATGCAATCAGTATAACCTGTTTTCTTGTACCCTCAATGAATCCCCAACAACTAAGAAAATGCTGTGAAGTCTATGTTAATCAGTTTGATGAAAATAGTTCAGATTGTATATGAAACCAGCACATTGTACCCCTTGATCGCACTAATGTACACAGCTATGATTCAATGATAATTTAAAAAAAAATATATATATATATATATATATATGTATATACTGGGCTCTTACTCTGTATGTATGAGTGACCTTTATGTTTTAGCCTCTCTTAGATCATAGCTAGCTTTAAAACACATCTTGTTTGCTTCTTTATTCAAGGAGTAAAATGACATTTGTGAAAACTCAATTAGATATTTAAAAACATAAAGTCATGTATGCATGGTTTTTTGGTTTGTACTTACGAGTATACATTTAAAAAAAAATCAGACCTTAAGGCAGTGGTTCTTAACCTTTCTAATGCCTCCTAATGCTGTGACCCTTTAGTACAGTTCCTCATGTTGTAGGGACCCCCCCAACCATAAAATTATTTTCGTTGCTACTTCATAGCTGTAATTTTGCTACTGTTGTGAATTGTAATGTAAATATCTGATATGCAGGATGTATCTTCATTGTTACAAAGGGGTCGCGACCCACAGGTTGAGAACCGCTGCCTAAGGGTCTTAATCTGAGGCAGTCTTGTGGTTGTGGTATTTTTACCTGTGGCTTTGAGAGGTGTGACCTTGGCACTATAATTATTATCATACACAGTGTGTGGTAGGCTTAAGTGCCAATCAGCAGTCTATGTGCTGGGAAAGAAGAGACTGTTAGTTGAAAAAGATGTCTTCTAGTCTAGTGAAAAATATTTTATACCTAAGTAAAATGAATAACTAGAGTACTTTCGAATTTATAAGATGCTTTATGTTCATGTTCTCATTTACTCTTTAATAAAAAGGCTGTGGGATAAACATAATTATCCCTGCTTACCCAAGGTGAAAACTGAAACTTAGTAAAGTTCAGTAACATGCCCAAGGTCCCAAAGCTAGTAAGTAGTACAGCCAGGACTGTAATCCAGATCTGCTCTTGATTCCAAAGTCTTGCTAGTTTTTTCCTTGGAACTAGCTTCAGTGAAGGCTTCAGGGTACACACGTACAGGGAGAACATGGAGAACGGTGAATTCACTGGTGTGGATGACCTGTGAGATTCTTCAGGGATTGCAGGTTTTGAGTAATGGGAAATGAGTCTACAGATCAAGTTCTGAATGGATAGTAGAGTTTTCAGTGCTAGGCCAAGGGAATTGGGAGCCTTCCTGGGATCCATTACAGGGGTTCCACAGCATATATTGAGCACCTGCTTACAGTATGTGAGGGATACTGTGCTCAGCACTAGGGATCCAAACACATGTATTTGATTTCTGCCTGCATTGTGTGTGGTTATGATCTGAGTGAGGGGAGGAGGAACTATATCTAAGCATTACAAATGCTACTACAATTAGGATAAGGTCATTCCTGAAGGATGGGCTTATTATGTTTTAATGTGGATACTATTTTATTCACTTGGAATTAAAAGTAGCTTCACTAGGACATTTTTCCATAGTTGCTCTATTCCTTTGAAACCCAGCAGAATTATTATAATAAACTAACAAAATTGTTAGGACTTGTGGATGCCTACAGGAAAAAACCCCAAGGTTTCTTGTCCTTTACCTGAGAAATGAATATGGAGATCTTGTGTAGTCATTTGGGACTAGAGTGTAATAATAACAGGATGCTGGAGAATTAACAGCTTTTACTTATAATTTTTCTCTTTGTTTTACACAGAAATTATGTTCTTTTTTTTTTTTTTACTTAGAGGATGAAGACATTATCCTAGACGAAGTATTTCTCACTTTGCTTTGTGTGTGTGTGTGTGTGTGTGTTTTGAGACAGAGTTCTACCCTATGCCTTGAGCAGAGTGCAGTGGCGTCATAGCTCACTGCATCCTCAGCCTCCGGAAAGAATCTGCTGGGATTACAGGCATTATAGGTGCTTGCTGCGGCATTTGGCTGGGTTTTTCATTTTTTTAATGAGTTAAGGTCTTACTCTCACGTGGACAGATCTCGAACTCCTGAGCTCAAGCAATTCTCCTGCCTGTGCCTCCCACAGTGCTGGGACTATAGACGTGAGCCACTATGCCCAGCCCCACTTTGCTTTTTTTTTTTTTTTTAAAATACACCTTTTATTAAAAATTTTCATGTTTCGTTGTTTACTTTTAGAAATAGTCTCACTCTGTTGCCAAGGTTAGAGTGCCATGGAGTCAGCTTAGCTCATACCAGCCTTAGACTCCTGGGTTCAAGTGATCTCCTGCTTCTGCCTCCTAAGTAGCTGGGACAAAAGGGGCCAGCCACAAGGCCCCACTAATTTTTTAAATTTTTTTAGTGGAGACAGGGTCTCATTCTTGCTCAGGCTGGTGTTTAACTCTTGACCTCAAATGATCTTCCCACCTTGCCTCCCAGAGTGTAAGGATTATAGGCAGGAGTCAACAGGTTGCTTGGCTTTGTCATTTGTTTAAGCAGAATCCTACAGTAGCAGTTTCAAAGGGGCAGGTAGAAAATGGTAAAGGGACAAGTGGAAGACAATGGAAGAGTTGGGTCTTTGTATGAATTATGTCACCATAGCCACATTTATCAATTGGAAGTAGTGTATAGTAGATATTTCTTTCTTTTTTTCTTCTTTTCTTTTTTTTTTTTAGAGACAGAGTCCCACTTTGTCGCCCTCAGTAGAGTACTGTGGCATCACAGTTCACAGCAACCTCCAGCTTTTGGGCTTAGGTGATTCTCTTACCTCAGCCTCCTGAGTAAAACTGGGGCTACAGGCGCCTGCCACAACACCTGGTTATTTTTTTGTTGCATTTTGGCCAGGACCAGGTTTGAACCAGCCACTCTTCAGCATATGTGGCTGGCTGGTCCCCTACTCATTGAGCCACAGGTTCCACCCAGATATTTCTTAAGCTATTTTAAAACCTTAAAAGTCCCTGTGGAAGTTGTATTTCTTGTTGACTCTACAAAGATAGAGTTTATCAAGATCATGATATAGCTTACGTTCAAAGGTACTTAAGCTGAGATAAAAAGTGAACAACCAGTACTCTTTCTAAAAATCTTTATAAATGAAGGATAAACACCACCACTCATCCTTAAAGGTAATACTTTAAGGTAACCTAATTATGACTTAATTATACTTATTGTACTTTTTTTTTTAGAATTTCATGACGTCCATTTGCAACAATCTTTTTGAAGCATTATTTCCTGGATCTTCCTATTCAACGAGATTTTCAGCTTTAACTATTTTAGTCTCAATAGCTGAAGTTTTTCCTGTCCTAGAAGGTAAAGTTTTCAATATTTGGGGATAGTTATTTTTTTCTTTCATGACACATACTTTAAAAAACATTTTGCTGCTATACTTGAGGTTTCAGTTTGTTGTCTTTTCTTTAGATTCTTTTTTTTTTTTTTTTTTTTGCTGTTTTGGCCAGGGCTGGGCTTGAACCCACTACCCCTAGTATATAGGGCCAGTGCCCTACTCCTTGAACCACAGGCACTGCCCCTTTTCTTTAGATTCTTATGGGAGGTTTTATTGTTAGCATGTAATTCTTTGTTTTGTTTTGTTTTGTTTTTTGAGACAGAAAAAAACTATGTCACCCTCAGTAGAGTGTCGTGGTGTTATAGCGCACAGCAACCTCTAACTCTTGGGCTTATGCAATTCTCTTGCCTCCACCTCCCAAGTAACTGGGACTACAGGTGCCTGGCACAATGCCTGGCTATTTTTTTTGCTGTAGTTGTGATTATTCTTTAGCTGGCTCGAGCTGTGTTCCAACCTGCCAGCTTCGGTGTATGTGGCTGGCGCCATAACTCACTGTGTTGTCGGTGCTGAGCCAGCATGTAATTCTTTTTTTTTTTTTTTTTTGAGACAGAGCCTCAAGCTGTCACCCTGGATAGAGTGCTGTGTCATCACAGCTTAAAGCAACCTCCAATTCCTGGGCTCAAGCGAGTCTCCTGCCTCTGCCTCCAAAGTAGCTGGGACTACAGGAACCCGCCACAACGCCCGGCCATTTTTTTTTTGTTGCAGCCGTCATTGTTGTTTGGCGGGCCCGGGTTGGATTCGAACCTGCCAGCTCAGATGTATGTGGCTAGCGCCGTAGCCCGTTGAGCCACAGGCGCTGAGCCCCAGCATGTAATTCTTGTAATTAAATTTGCTGGTAAAGGACAGAAGAGAAAGAAACTGTCTCCTATTGATCATTATTTGGTAACCTCAAACTTCAGTTTTCATGGATTATGCTTCATATGGAAAAGAGTTCCTGCTCTCACTTCCCTAATTGTTTCTGTTTTAAGATGGTTCCCAATCTCTTCTTAAATTTAAAAAATTGAAATAATAATAGTTTCTCTTATATTAATATTCCTCAGTGAGTCCTTGTGGTTGAACTGTGGTTTTACTTACATGTGTCTGTTTCATAAGCCTTGGTCTGTGTTCAGAAAGACAGTATGAAGATGTCATTTCCAGGTATTCTGGTTTAAAGATACTCTTTGTTTTTCCTTCTGTGGGTTGCTCAAGAAGATGAACCTTTAACTCCCCTCTTTGAATTCTTTGTTTTTTTTCCTTTTTGACAAGAAATGATTCCTGTTTATCTCTGTATGTGAGTTTTAATATGGGATTTCTTGTTTGTGCTCTGTCTTCCATGACTGTGATCAAATAAGAAAATGTCCTACTCAGCTGCTCTTTTATAGGGAATAGCAAAAGGACCAGGGAGCTTCACACCATCATTTTATTCTTTTTCATTTTTAATTATTGGGCAAAATAAAAGTTTTTGGCAGAAAGGAGTAGTTAGCTGACGTTAATACAGGCTTGCTTCATTTGAGGAAAATCAGTTTTTCACGTTTTTATTTTGTCATAATAATTATGTTAATTAAATACCTGAGCGGTAATGCTAATGGGGAAAGTTCTACTACACTCATTACTTTTCAAGGAGGCTGAAGAGCTGTGACCATGCATACCGGATTGGAAATGTAACTTCATCCTTCATCTTCGTCTCAAGAACTTTAATGTGGGTATTCTATATTTTATAGAAGGTCTGTGCTTTGGGCTTAGTCAAATGGTTTCTGCCTTTCCTCGTGTGTATCCCAGACCCAGAAGAATATGCCATACACATATTTCTTTTTTTTTTTAAGAGACAGAGTCTAACTTTGTTACCCTCAGTAGAGTGTCACAGAAACCTCCAGCTCTTGGGCTTAGGCGAGTCTCTTGCCTCAGCCTCCCAAGTAGCTGGGACTACAGGTGCCCACGAAAATGCCTGGTTATTTTTTTGTTGTGGTTTGGTCCAGGCTGGGTTTGAACCCTCACCAGTGCCCTACTCACGGAGCCACAGGTGCCACCCCCATACACCACATATTACTTTCTTTCTTTTTTTTTTTTTTTGCAGTTTTTATCCAGGGCTGGGTTTGAACCCACCACCTCCGGTATATGGGGCTAGCGCCCTACTCCTTGAGCTACAGGTGCTGCCCATACACATATTTCTTATGTGGAATCAAATGTCACATGGTGAAAAATTAGATTCTGTAATTAGATTAAAAGACTTTGTTCCGCAAATACTAATTTAGTAAAAATACCATATACCTTGACTAAATAGAATTTATCCCAGGAATGCAGGGTAGGTCAATGTAATACACCATGTTAAAAATAAAGGGGAAAACCTCATGATCATCTCAGTTGTTGCGGGAAAAGCATTTGGCAGAATTCAAACCCTTTCATGGTTTAAAAAAAAAAAGTCGGCAAACTAGGAATAGGAAGGAATTTCCTTAACATGATGAAGGACATTTGTAACAAACACACAGCTAACACCATACTCAGTGGTAAAAAACTGAAAGCTTTTCCTATTAGGAACAGGAAAAAGATCAGATGCCCACTGTCACCACTGCTATTCACTATTTTATGAGAAACTATATGGTACTTTACATTGAACATCATTCCTCAAATTAAGTAAGCATAGGGGGTTCAGTTTTAGGGGTTCATTTGTTAAATATTAAATATTTTCACATTCTGCTGTGAAACCAGTATTAACACAGTTGTTCAGTTTTAATCCTAGAGTTAAGTGATGTCATTCTTTTATTTATTTATTTATTTTTGAGACAGAGTCTTACTCTGTTTCCTGGGCTAGAGTGCAATGATGGCATCATTGCTAACTGAAAACTCAAACTCTTGGGTTCAAGAAATCCTTCTGCCTCAACTTTCCAAGTTGCTGGGACTAAAGGCACGCACCACTACACCCAACTAATTTTTCTGTTTCTTTTTTAGGGACAGAGTCTCACTTTGTCACCCTTTGTCATCACAGCTCACAGCAACCTCCAGCTCTTGGGCTTAGGCGATTCTCTTGCCTCAGACTGCTAAGTAGCTGGGACTATAGGCGCCCGCTACAACACCTGGCTATTTTTTGTTGCTGTGTGGCTGGGACCAGGTTTGAACCTGCCTCCCTCACTATATAGGGCTGGCACTCTACTCACTGAGCATTGCTCAACATTTTTCTGGTTTTTGTAGAGGCATGGTCTCACTTTGTTGGCCAGGCTGATCTCAAACTCTTAAAATCGATCCTGTCTTGCCCTCCCGAAGTGCTAAGAATGTGGGTGTGAGCCATTATACCCCACGACCATCATTCTGTTGTAATAATTTCTCTGTTCATTTCCTGCTTGGCTGAAATTCCTCTTTCTTTTTTTTTCTTTTTCTTTCTTTTTTTTTGAGACAGAGTCTCACCATGTTGCCTTTGGTAGAGTGCCGTGGCGTCACAACTCATAGCAACCTCAAATTCTTGGACTTAAGTGATTCTCTTGCCTCAGCCTCACAAGTAGCTGGGACTATAGGTGCCCGCCACAATGCCTGGCTATTTTTTTGTTGCAGTTATAGTTTTTTAGCTGGCCCAGGGTGGGTTCGCACCCACCACCCTTGGTGCTATAACCACTATGCTACAGGCGCCGAGCCAGAATTCCTCTTTCTCTCAGCAGAGCTTTTGGAGATAGTAGTTCTTAATTTCTTGCAAGTTAAAAATGTTTCTATTACTCTTATACTTGAAGTTCCGTATGCAAACTTCTACACATCTTCCTTTTCTGAGGATTTTGGAAGCATTGCTCCATTATCTTTTAGCACTACATATTGCAGTGGAGAACAGTGAAGCCGGTCAAATTGTTTTCATTTTGCAGATGACTCGAGCTTTTCCCCTGAATAACCAAGAGAATTCTTTATCTTTGAGACCCAGTAAGTCTCTCAGGACATGTCATCATACTGATAATTCTGTGTCACTTGATTTTAAGATATTATCAAACTTTGGATTCTAAATCAAGAATCAAATCTTTTTTTTTTTTTTTTTTTTGAGACAGCCTCAAGCTATCACCCTGGATAGAGTGCTATGGCCTCATTGCTCACAGCAACCTCCAATTCCTGGGCTCAAGCGAGTCTCCTGCCTCTGCCTCCAAAGTAGCTGGGACTACAGGAACCCACCACAACGCCCGGCCATTTTTTTTGGTTGCAGCCGTCATTGTTGTTTGGCGGGCCCGGGCTGGATTCGAACCCGCCAGCTCAGGTGTACGTGGCTGGTACCTTAGCCCATTGAGCCACAGGCGCTGAGCCAAGAATCAAATCTTTATAAGGATTTTTAAAAAGAAGTGTCCCTAAATTTATTTTTGCTTGTTTATATTTCTTTCCTTTCTACAGGAGTACTGTGTTGAGATTTGTTTATGTTTAAAAAATAACTGAGTAATCTTTTATATAATATCTTTTGAAAAAGAGAATGAAATGGTTTTTTTTTTTTTTGCAGTTTTTGGCCAGGGCCAGGTTTGAACCTGCCACCTGTGGCATATGGGGCTGGTGCCCTACTCCTTTGAGCCACAAGTGCCGCCCAGAGAATAAAATGGTTTTTAAAGATTTTTAAAAGTTTATTTTTATGTGGCATGTAATACTTATTTTATCATTTCAAGAAATAAGTTAATGCAAAAATTATTCTTTTATACTATTGTGGTTAAAGTATGAAGTGTGATTTTTTTTTTTGGTACTAATTTTCTGTAAATTCTGTAACTTTAGAAGGTTGATAGTCTTTTCCTTTTTACTTCAAAAAATTTTAAATTTTTTTAAAATTTTTTTAGGTAATGTTTATACAGTGTATCAACTGAGTCATGATATTGATGTTGGTCGTTTCCAAACACTAATGGAATGTTTTACCAGCACTTTTGAAGAAGTGAAAATTTTAGCATTTGATCTTCTGATGAAGTTACCAAAAACAGCTATACAATTTCAGGTATTTGGATTTTTCCTCTGTAAATATACATGTAGTGTGGGCTTGGAAACTTTCTATTTTAATAATAGATAAAATAATCTGAGAATTATCCGGGATCTTTGTGTTTGCCTTCTCATGGTTTTGGACTGTTTCAGTTATCATTAATACCTCTCTACTATTTTGGGTTGGTGGGAAAGGAGAAAATAAAAGAAAACAAGGCTGAAATCCGTGAGCTTTTTTTTTTTTTTTTTTTGGTGTGATAAAAAGGGAGGAGTAGGAGGCTGTAGGTTTTGTTGTTTACAAGATTATTGGTAGATTTCAGTTAATTGTGGTCTCCCCAGTTCCCTTGGACATGTAAGCATATCACTTACAGTAACTTGTGTTTTTTGCGATAATCTCTCTGCTTTGTGGAATCGGAAGCGGAGTGTAAATGAGGTAGAGAACAAGTTTCTGGTTTTCCAACTACCAAAAGCTAAACTGAGACTGAAACTCAGAGTACTTGAGGTTAACAATAGTCTCTACCCCATCACCAGCCCCCGCTTTCTTCTTGACACATTGCTCTTCCCAGCTTGGGGTTGGGACCAAAGATGAGCTTGGGAGTGAAGGCATAGCACGGGGTGGGTCTAAGGGGAACTCTGACCCTAGGCTCTCAGTTTGGCCCTTCAGGCTTCTTCTGGGGTTGTTGAGTCACCAGCAGAGTACTGGCTCAGGAGCTCAGCTTTGGCTTTCTGCTGGAGCTCTGTTAAAGGCCAAGGGTAACTGCTGCAGCTGAGCCATGTTCTGGGGTCTGGCTGTTAGGCTGTATTTAGGGCATAGCATCTTGTAGCTGTGGGATTCTATAGGAGAATATACCAGAAAGCAGTGTCTGTTTCTACAGCTTCTGGATGGCTTTGTAGATCTCAAAGCACCTCTTCTGATGTGGGCCCACATTGGGAGTTGCTCTCTGACATCCACGTGCCTGTGGCCTTTCTGCTTGGTAAACAGAAGGTTCTTTGGTCCCCAGGCTGTTAACTTTTGTACCATATAAAGTTTTTACACAGGAGACTTTCTCTTCCTTTATCTACCTTTCCCCAACTTATCATTCGTCCCATATAGCTGTGATGTTTCTTACTAATACTTACTAAAATAGTTTCAGGGACTTACTGAAGTTAAAAAAATGGCTTAAATGCTTAATTTAAAATATGGAATAATCTTAGTAGAATGAGATATGATTGAGCAACCAAACCCCGACTTCTAGGGTAGTGAACATGCATTTGATCAGCTGTTCAGTTGGCAGTAGGACTCGTGTACGTCTTGTGTTGTCAGCTTAGTGTATTTCCATGACTATTACAGTGAACTGTCTCCTTTAAGACAGGCGATGTGAGTGGATGTTTATATGAGCTATAGGTGTGGGAGCTCTGAAGTAGAATTTCTGAGGCTGATCTTATTACTTTGTTTTCCACATATATACATGTGAATTTTTACCGGGATCAGCCTCCTAATGGATTTGTATTTTTCTCCAGTGACCTGGCTGTATGGAAAGGGAGAGGGAGGAGGAAAGGTAGGCGTATGATGCCCAGGTAAAATGTTAGCCTTGAGAGACAAAAGAACTCTGATCTGTATAGGAAAGAAAGATGGTCTGTCTGGGTCAACTTAAATTTCTATTGGACAAAGTACACTTTTGCTGAAAAAAAGGCGCTTTAAAGATTGATCAATGTTGAATTTCCCATTTGAAATTATTTTCAAGTCCTTTATCTTTGTATTACTGATTAATACTCATTAATTAATACAGTAAAAACTAACATATTCAAGATGAAAGGAGATTAATGTTCACATTGAGTTATAGTTATATGGCAGTCTGTGTTTTAAAATATGTATTATTGGCTGGGGCAGTGCCTCATGAGAGGCCAGGGCAGGAGGCTTTCTTGAGGCCAGGAGTTTGAGAAAAGCCTGAGCAACATAGTAATACCTCATCTCTATGAAAAATATAAAAATAATCTGGGCATGGTGGTATGCATCTTGTAGTTCCAGCTACTTGAGAGGCTAAGG
>CAUYON010140783.1:0-84072 GCA_963573935.1 Arctocebus calabarensis
TAGGAGGTGATTGGGTAACTGAAGCTTGAAATATAGGGTAGTGTGATAAGGTATATTATGTTGTAATAAGAATTGCCAAAGTATGAAGAAAATGCCATGAAGGCTATCTGTAACAGTACGATAAAAATATTTCTGAATGTAAAAAAAAAAAAATTATAGTATGATTATTTCATTTCCCATTACTTTGTTTAAATTGTTCCATTTCCATTGTAATGGTTCCAATGCAAATATATCTTTTATGATGTGAACGCATATCTTTTTGGAAATAGGCTACATGTATAAACATTAAATCACAAATAAATTAAGATTACTCGTGACAGTGCCTTGGAGCCATCCTCGTTGGACATGCAGTGTTGGCTAGGTAAATATTTTAACAACGTGAATGAGATTCTAATGGATCAATAATCAAAAAGAGAAAAGCTGCTACACAGTCTTACATTTCCTTAAGACCCCCCCCAACTTCTCCCACACATTGGAGAAACAACATACTTCAGAAAGATAAAACATGATTAATAGAACTATGATAGGAATTTTCTTTTACAACAGAAAGAAAAAAAAGGGGGGGAATCCCTCCTGTCTAAAAAAGGGAAACTCCACTGTCTTTAGAAAGACATGCCTATTTTCTCTTCCCTCAAACTAGTAATTAAAAGTACAGCTTCTTACAGCCTAAAATATGGTTTTCTTTACCAAATACATTTTTTCTTCTTGCTAGCACAGTGCTATTTGTTTAACCTCGTACAGTTAAGTGTTATATAAAACCAAAATCTTTATGTGAAACAGCACTATTTATTCAATGAAGATCTACTGTGAAAATTTTGTGTGAACACCAGGATTAATAACTACTCTTCTCTTCCGAAAAGTGCAAAAGGGAACGATTAAGCCTTCCAAAAGATTATACAGTGCTTTCGGCAGCTGTTAAACGCCATGCTGAGGTGTTGGTAGAGGCTGCTCTTTTGTTATTTATCCTTTGCTGGGGACTTGCTCTCACTAATAGGCTAGCTGTATTTTTATCTATCAGAGAGCGTACACGGTAACAAAATGAATCAGGTAGATTATGCAGCATTGGGAAAGATTTCAACTGCCCGGGCTTTTCAGCACCTGATTTGAGAAATGCAGCCCCACCTGAGTCAAGATCACTGCAACAAGCATCCTCACGGAGGGTTACGTGGGTACTCAAACGATGAAAAAGAATCACACAATAGATCAGAACTGTCACATAGCAAGTTATTTTTTTATTGAATGGAATATTGAAATTAGATAGTCAAAGGACCTCATCATTCTTGTTTTCACAATTTTTTTTTTATTTCTTCAGGTTCCTGGAGGGTACAAAGAATTGAGATTCACTGTTTGCATTTGTTAGGTAAAGTACCTCTTATTAGTGTGTCCTGCCTCCAAGAGGTGTGCCAAACACCGTAACCTGGCACTCTTTATTCAAGTAATTTTCTTAGGCTTTCCTGCAAATAGATATTTGTGTCTGTGTGTGTGTGTATACGTGTGCATGTGTGTGTACATATGTACGTGGTACGTGTGTGTACAGGGCTGACTAGGGATGAATGCATGATTTTGTAAAAACCAGAGTCATTTAGGTTCAGATTCAGCCAAATGTCAGGTTTAGTGTTATTTTGTATGTCCTAATATGCTAATATGAAAAATAACTCCTTCTTAAAAAATACCTGACTCTTAGAATCTGAGAGAAATAGGTTGGATGATATCTTAAACACTTGTAATATCTATAGATTACCTCAAATACATGCATATTAAAAACACAGATTCTTCTAGAGCTATAACCTAGAGACCCCCAAGCCCACTGCCAGCTTGACAGCATGTGTTGGTTTGCACCTGCAGCCCCCAGGCCAGGCTGATGTGAGGAGCTGGTGGCATCACCTTGGAGCTGACCCCGGAGGCTCTCTGGCCTAATGTTTGCTTCCTTGCCTCCTCTCACCTTTCTCAAGGAAACTACACACGCACTGGACTAGCCTCTCTACTTTCTTTGTCTTTGTTTTAAAGTTGATCTAATTCAGTTAAAAAAAAAAAAAAAGAATTAAAGAGAGGGAACACTTAGCATTAGTTCATGAGTGAGGCTTTTTGTTTTTAAAACCTAACGTGTACGGCTTAGAGATCGGACTGGAAAATAAAGGTTTAGCCAGGACAGCTTGAAGTAGAGGGGTCAGTGCCAACAGGAGGAGGTATTTGGCAGGCAGCTGGAGGGTCTGGGGTGGAGCTCTGGAGGGGGTGGAGCTAGGGATTTTATCTAGAGATTTTATGCAGAGGCCGTGGCTGAAGTTCTGGAAAGAGGATTAATTTTCCAAAACAGTGTAAAGAGAGAGGGAGTAGTATGCATCTAAAATTGTTTTTGTAAGGGCATCTTTGTAGCTTAAAGAGAAAGAAGAAATAGAAATAGGTAGAAAACTCATGAGAGAAAAGATTATGATGGAGAAGCTATTGTGCACCAAAATTTCCTGTTCTTCCTTTCATGAGGTTGAGTTGTCACCAGAATGTGTCTGTCTAGTCTAGAGCTATTTATCTTTCTTAGCCTAGTCTGCAACTAGTTATGATCATATGTCTGATGAATAGCACTTCTTGGCTAAAGCTTCCAGTAAGCAGGTGTATCTTTACTTTATCTTTTTGCACCTTATGAACTCAGATGCATCTAAGGCTTAAGGTCTTTATATCTTAAGGGATGTTGCGGCCTCCAAATGGAGAAAACCTGGATCACCCGATTAAAAAATAGTGTTGTCAATGTGTAAAAGATCGATAAAGACACAGCTAACGCCAGCCCAATCATGTTAACCAGCTCACCCACCAGTTTGGTGGCCTTTGAAAGCATGGGTGAATAGAGGAAGTACAAAGAGGAGGGCGGGGGCAGGGATGGATGGAGGGAGGGTAATCAGTGGGACCTCATCTGCTGTGTGTATTGCAAGGGTACATGTCAAACACATTAAAAGTAGACTATAAATGTTTAAACACAACAATTGAATAAGTGAGGTGAATGATATGTTGACCTTTTTGATGTGAACATTCTAGATTGTATATAGAGTCAGCATGTTGTACCCCGTAATTACAGTAATATACACAGTTATGATCTAATGAAAAACAAACAAACAAAAGCAATGAAACAGATATGCTCCTGCTCACTTTGCTCAGCTGAGCTCTTTTTGTGTGAGTGGCCCCTAAATCACTGCCACCAAACCAAAGGGATTTCCTGGGGGAAATAATGTGTTTTCTACAACACCTCCGTTCCTGGGGCAGGAGATCAATCTCACTGAGACGGTAGATACTAGTGAGGCCTGGGAAAGAGGCCAAACTGCCCTTCTCAATAAGGTTAATAGATGATGCCATGACTGCCAAGAGATTGCATGTTCACCTCATCATGGATTCTCTTTTAGGATAAAGAGGATCTTTAACACTAAGTGCCTTTCATGTTCATCACCGGGCCCAGTATTAAATTATGACATTCAATTATCCCAATAGCTTTTTGAAATAAGCATTACTATCTCCATTTTTTATGAATGAATAAATTGGCTCAGAGAGGCAAAACCATTTACCTGATGTCTCAGAGCCAACTGTAGCATTATCAACCATCACATTGGCTAATTCTATTGAATACCCATTATTTACTAAGGCTTGATGGATTTTATTCCATTTAAATGCCATAATTTTATAACATGTTATAACACTTACAACATTTATAACATTTTATAACACTTATTGTAGGTTGAATTGTGTCCTTTCCAGAAAATATACTCAAGTCCTAACCCTCGGGATCTGTGAATGCGACCTTATGAAACCGGGTCTTTGTGGAGGTCGTGTACATAAGATGAGGTCACACTACATTTGGGTGGGCTCTAGTCCAGTGTATCTGGTGTCTTCATGAAAAGAAGAGATAGAAACAGAGAAAATGGCAAATGACAACAGAGGTAGACAAATTCAAGTGGTGTGTCTGCCAACCAAGGAATACCGTGATTTCCAACAATACCAGAGGCAAAGAGATTGGTACAGAATGTATTTTCCACTAGATCCTTCAGAGAGAAAGAGAGAGAGAGAGAGAGAGAGAGAGAGGCACTCTGGTGACACATCAATTTTGAACTTATAGCTCCAGAACTATTAGATTATAAATATCTACTGTTTTAGGCCACTGTATAGTGATATGTCATGGATATGCAAAGAAACTACCACAGTGCTATTATTTATTCTACATTATAGATGTAAAAACAGAGGTCACCTAACTTCTCACCGCTGGTTGTTTCCATAGAGCCTGTGTTCTTATACAACAGCTTACTAATACTTAACTTGTTTTTTTGTAGGGATAAAGCCTGTGCTTTCTTCCTATGTATACTGTTTGAAGAAGAAGAAGAAATTATTTAAAAGGGTGTATGTGAATGTTTTCAAAATACTTTTAATAAAGGCTTAATCACCTATAAAACCATGGTGAATAAGGAGAATTGTGAAGAACCACTTTTCGGCAAGAGCCTCCGTGCTGCTTGTTTGGATAGACATACAAGTGAGGGGGATGGGTAGGCCAGAACAGAAATGCTACACAGCTATGCATGGGTATCAAAAATAAAGAGCATCTCCCCAAATTAGAATTCTGTAATATGTCAAATACTTCTGAATAGACCAGGCTTTCGCCTGAAAGGATCCTTGTAACTCTGCCATACTATATTTTAATCTCCTTAAATATAGTTCCCTTAGCAACGAAATGAGCATGATAATATCTACCTCAGAGGCATCTGTGAGCTAAGTAAGGTACAAAGGTTTGGAGTTTCACAGGTACCCCTTCTCTTATCACAAGCACCCAAGAAGTGATTACAACTACCATAATTATAATTATAGGCATGTTTAACTAAAATAGCTCAAAATTAAATCACAAATAATGTACAATGTCAATTATAATTGTTGAATGGCCTCAGCTGTCTGGTGAGGCCTGTGGAAAAACCCAATTGTGGATAGATAGATACTGAAGGAGACAGAAGGCCAGGGCTACTGGTCATGTGGGTTTACCAGTTAGATAAACATGTTTCCTTGTGAGCATCTCAGGTACAATATATTGCATGTCTAACGTGTCAGTTTATGGAAATAACTATTTATTAAGAGCCCTCAAACACATTGAAAGAAAACAAGTTCAAGCAAGTGATAGGACGTGTCCCCATAAAAGCAAGCATCCTGAACTAGAGAATGTTTAGTTGATGTAGCTGGAATACCTGTCATAAAGTCAATAGAACATCTGATGGGTGGGGAGCGGAAAATAGTACTTTTGAGTATTTTCAGAAATTGCATGAATTTCTCCATTTTGCAGCAAGTAATGAAATAGTATTTCTTTAAAATGAGTTCAGTAAGTCCTTGTGGAAGTTCTGTTGATTTGAAAATTCAAGTGCACTTTCTAAGGATCCTGTGGAAATGAAATATGTAGCAAAATAAGATAGATTATCTCTAAGATTATGAAATTAGTGTTCCTAACTCAGGCTGTTTAAACAATTACAACAAATTTGTGGGACATTACTATGTTTGCATCATTTATGTTCACAGATTAATGTATCCAAAAGGAATGAGTTAGAAACACCATCCATGAGAATTCCAGGATGATGGGGAAAGAGAGATACGTGAGCATGTGTGCTATGCTAGCAAGCACGTTGCCACCTGTCCATATTGTCCTGAGATGCATGGGGGAGCTTTTGTGAAATTCCTGAATTGGTCAAGCAGGTGTTCCTGTTTCTTTCTTAGGGAATATTTGTTCATGTCTTTTATTGGATTCTCAGTCATCCATGACCTGCAAAAAGTTATACACTTACTTAGGCCATGGACTTTAGAATCTAAATTCCTTTCCTTCCAGAGAGGAATCCAGAAGCCTCTCTGAATCCTTTAGAACCACAAACAACAGACTTATGATCATCAAGTGTGTATGTGGGGGGAGGGGAGAGAAAGCGAGAGAGAGACAGACAGACAGACAGACAAAGACAGAGACAGAGAGAGAGGCAATTAACTAAGAGCAGGAAATCAAGAGAAGATAAAGCCTGAAGCCCTGGAGTAGCACTAGCAGGGAATGTGCTCAGCGTCACAGTGAAGGAGACGATTCTCTGTTATTGATGGAGATTTTCTGTATAGGTAGCATTTGTAAGGAGTTTGGTCCATTAATCCTCACACTTGAACTTCATGATGGATTTGTTAATTAGACTGATTTGGTTATCCCACAATGTACAGATGTGTTGAAACATCATATTGTACCCTATAAATATATGCAATTTTTATTTGTCAGTTAGAAACACAATACAATTTTTTTTTAAACAAAGGAGAATAGCAGTTTCTCATTCCTGCTAAATCTTCCCATCAGGGATGGACTAAATTCATTTACTAAATAACCTTAGCAAATGCGACATTCCTGTCAAATTTGTAGTTGATGAGTCTTATTTGGTTGGGTCACGTCTGATGGGCAGGAGTCGGTTTCAAATCGTGAAACCTGACTCTGACTGCAGAATCGACTCAAGTCATTTCCTTCACTAACAGGTTCTTGGAAATTTGTCATTTGCCTTCTAGACTTGTTCTTTTGGGAGTTCTGACAAACTTCATTAGGTACCCAGAAGAGCAAGGAATAGAAAGTGCCAGGATATCTTTAGGCTGACTTAATACAACCATAAGAAATTTAAAAAGGTGACTTCCACAGAAACAGGTGTTAAATAATCTATTTTTATTTTTTTCTTCCTCTTTCTCTCCTTCCTTCCTTCCCTCCCCCTTTTCCTTTCTTTCTTGCTTCTATCCATAGAAGAAAAAAAAATTTTTAACAGAAATCAAACTTCTGCTAGAAGGAAGCATGAGTTAAGTTATACAGTGGTTTACTAAATTCTACGCTGCTGATGGCCTGAATCATGCTGTTTATATTTTCTGTTCTCCAAATTACTCATGTCCATTGTTGCCCAGGTCCAAATCTTCAATACAGTAAATACTCAATTATAATTGAGTATTATAATTACAATTGAGTGCCAAGTACTCAATACATATTTTCTGTTAGATGATTAACATGTGACATATATGATCAAAAATATTTAAGGGGAATGAAGTTGGTTATAGGAAATATTATTTTCTTGTGTTTAAAATTTGAAAGGTCCTTTGAAAAACGTCTTGCTAGGACAATACTTCCTAAATATTGTACAGACAACTCAGTTACTAAAATCCTGAATACCCCCTTCCATCTTCAAATAACGACAACAAAAAACAAATAACAATTTTAAAAGGTTAAAAAAGTAATTCAACTTCAAAAAAAAATTACTGGTAAGGCAAGAGAATCGCTTAATCCCCAGAGTTTGAGGTTGCTGTGAGCTGTGACACCACGGCACTCTACCCAGGATGACAGCTTGACACTCTATCTCAACAAAATTACTGGACAAATCTATACAATAAGAAAAAATTTGAAAAATGATATTAGATTTTAACTATATTATTTGAGAAAACAAAGCAAATATTTTACTGAAAACCCATATGAATCTTGGAGTAAATCTGAGACTGATACCATCACAGTCAAGAAAGAATTATATCTAAATATTGGCTAGAAGTATCAATGAATTAGCTATCTTTTTTGTTAACCAACTATCAATCAAAGTCTTTTAGTAGTTAATATCTTTCAAAGTCATGCTGAGGACTCCTGATCTAGTTCATTCAAGAAAATCACTTATCATAATAGTATTGACAATACAAAGATAATCCAGAAAAAAGAGGGGAGAGGAGGAAGAGGGGATGGAAGTGGGGAGAGGCAGTGGGGGTGGGGGGAGGGTATTTGGAGGGATCTCACCTCATGTACACAATGCAAGGGTACATTTCAAAACAACTAAGACTAGGGCAGCACCTGTGGATCAGTGAGTAAGGCGGCCCCATATACCAAGGGTGGTGGGTTCAAACCTGCCTGGCCAAACTATAACCAAAAATTGCTGGGCATTGTGGCGGGTGCCTGTGATCCCAGCTACTTGGGAGGCTGAGGCAACAGAATCACCTAAGCCCAAGAGCTGGAGGTTGCTGTCAGCTGTGAAGCCATAGCACTCTACTGAGGGCAACAAAATAAGACTCTGTCTCAAAAAAAAAAAACCAAAAAAACTAAGAGGATATTATAAATATCTTACCACAAAAATAAGTAAATGAGGTGACAGTTATGTTAGTTTGATTTAAGAATTCCATATTGTATCTCAAATCATCACATTGTACCCTATAAATGTACAGTTATGATTTGATAAAAATTAAGTAAAAAAAAATCACTTTTGATCTTTTAAGTAACTTTAAGCCAATAAATACCATGAATCATCTGAAATACCTGAAAAGAAATATTAATAAACATGGCATTCTTGCTTATTTGGAAGACTTACTGCAGAAGTGTAATTTTGCACCCAAGATTCATTAGTTTCCTATTTTTGCACACATCTCAATGGGATATCTTCCTAGGAGGTAATTTTTCTTGATTCTAAATGGTCCTAAATTCCATTTTGGCTGATATTATACTTTATATCTCATCAGAAATTCTTTTAGCTTTGGCATTTAAAAAAAAAAACAACTACTAAGGTTGTTGAAGCCTATCCATGCCTCCCGGGGAGAGGCATGAATCTAATAATTCCTAACTGAAACAAAAAGTGTTATGCAAGTGACAAAGAACAAAGGGAAATCAAGCCAGTTTGTGCCTCCTGATGACAAGTATCACTTTTTCTGTAACGTTTAGCCTAATAAATGTGTAATAATGTAATCACATCCATGCTCAAATCTCCTTGATTTCTTTATCCTTACAGCATTTACATCTAACCGTTAGATAAAATATGCCAGTTTTTCCAAATATAGCTAAAAACTGCTACTTACTCTCTTGTTAGATATATACAAATAGCAAAAGACATGTATTGTTTCCTTGGAGCCCTCTCATCAATTTTAACATGGTAAATGGGAGCAATGTCCTTTAATGTAGCTCATTTCATAAATAATTCTTCATATTAATTTTCCTATAATGATAAATTTGTTTAAGCCTCTCATTTGTAGACTATAGAATGGACTCTATTCTATATTTGCTTCCATCTTAAATGGTGGTTCCCCAACTCTTAGATTTAATAAATTAAAAAAAATTAAAATTAAAAAAGAAATAGGTATTCTCATTAAATTTATTCTCATAAAATTAAAAAAGAAATAGGCATTCCGTAGGGTTACCAAGATCTTATTTAATCAATGATGTATATTGGAAAAAGCAGATATCTTTCTCTATCATGATTATTTTTAATAAGATTGTTAAGATCAAAAATTGGGGGGCAGCGCCTGTGGCTCATAGAGTAGGGCGCCGGCCCCATATGCCGAAGGTGGCGGGTTTAAACCCAGCCTCGGCCGAACTGCAAAAACAGAAAAATAGCCAGGCATTGTGGTGGGCGCCTGTAGTCCCAGCTACTAGGGAGGCTGAGGCAAGAGAATCACCTAAGCCCAGAAGTTGGAGGTTGCTGTGAGCTGTGTGATGCCATGGCACTCTACCGAGGGCGAAAAAGTGAGACCCCATCTCTACAAAAAAAAAAAAATAAATAAAATAAAAAAAATAAAAAATTGGCAAGAGCAAGGGAAAACTCTTAGGATAAAAGATAATCATTTTAAATAAGAAAACTCGGCTTTATGTAAACCTTATTATTTCATTCTACTCATTTTGTCATGGACAATATGTATTACCAATGTCACCAGAAAGCAATACTCTACCTATTAGAGTGTGAGAGAATTGTGAAACAAATTATCTCAGTTACACAATAAGTGGGTTGAACTAAGTAATTATCCACTTGAGCCTGATACCCTGAGTTGCTCGTGGTTATTGCACTTCGTGTACCGTAAATTTTTCTACTAATCAAGAAAAGTTATAGTGATATTGAATTCAAGCTCTCTGGTGAAAAAAAAAATTCTTATGTAAATATTTTAAATTTACTGATATTTCAAGTATATAAATATATATTGTTAAAGCACACACATATGTACTATCCATTCTATAGCCCCTTGCTGTGGCAGTGCAGGACTTAATAGCGGCACACCTCTGAGTACAATGATTTCTGCCTGAGTGTGTTGTGTGTTTAACCCAACTATGCTACAGTAAAAGCTGCCTCGGATCAATCATTTTGGTTATAAAGATATTGTTCTGTGCTGGGTCAATTCAGTGAGTCCTGAAGAGTAATGGTGAGCATTACATTCCTGCTGAGGATATGGCAAGAGCTGATATGGTTAACCCTGTATAGTAACATTATACATTTACCACAAAATCCACTCATGTAAATATGCATTGAGCAGTCAGGCTTTCCCTCATCCAAATTTGATCTTTTTCTCCATGATTTTTTAAGTAGCTGTGGCTCCAAAGGAGAAATCTATTTTTTTTTTTTTGATAGAGACAGAGTCTCACTTTATTGCCCTCGGTAGAGTGCTGTGGCATCACAGCTCACAGCAACCTCCAACTCCTGGGCTTAGATGATTCTCTTGACTCAGCTTCCCAAGCAGCTGGGACTACAGGTGCCCACCACAACACCTGGCTATTGTTTTGTTGTTGTTGCAGTTGGGCCAGGGCTGGGCTCGAACTGGCCGCCCTCGGTATATGGGGCCGGCGCCCTACCCACTGAGCCCCAGGTGCTGCCCCAGGAGGAATCTATTTTTTTAAAATGATAGACTGGTCACTATTCATTACTTTTCAAATTTATTATCAATATTTCATATTATAGAGTGTTCCTTTGAACTAAACCCAACCTCTAAAGGTAATCAGAATTGACCTAGTATTGCATGACATCAAATTCAACCTCCTGTTAGTGGAGAACCTTATCTGACCTCTCTTAGCTTAATCAACTGCATCTACTTCCTTGTCACTTTTAACTCAGTATTAGGAGATAATCTTATAACTTTGTTCCAAATCAGTCTAAATTTAATTCAGAAATCAATGTTGGCATGCTTGCTAGAATCTGAAAACAACAAGAGAGAGACAGTGTAGGTTACATTGCCAGGCACTACTGTATCATGAAAAATAACTTAGAAGATACCAAAAACACACGTCTGTGACATGTGATATTTCTTGTAGATTTGGACTGATTAATTCTCCAGTCAAGCAAGTGCCAGCTTAGACTGTCATCTTGTGTCATTTGACTTCACTGGCAACCTACTTTGGTTCCTCATTTCATTTGAGGAGAAGTAATGGGCTTTAAGTGACTATACTCAGCTATACTACTCAAATTTATCTAATTGCCAATAAATTTTAGAACAATTTAACTGGATGCTAACATTATTAATACGTTGCCATGGAATGAGGAAAAGTAATTTAAATATATTAAGCATCAACTGAATAGTGAGGAGATGCTTCATGTCAGTCAAACTTAGCTTGTATCTGTTCTTGAGGGAAAGAGTGGATTACCGTAACTAGTATGTCATTGCCAAATAATTCTGTGTGACTAAAGGATATATTTTAGGTCCATCCTATGGCAGGTGAAGGCTTTGTTCTGAGAATTCACAAGATATTAAAGGATTCTGCACCGAGGGAGACCTGGACAGCTGTGTGCGTTGCCTGTTTTTAGGGAAGAGTTCAGTGAGCAGAAGTTACCTTGTTGCTGAGAAGCTGAAGGATCCCTTCAGTTTTACCAAAGGTGGGGAAATCAATATGTCAACTGAATTCTAAATGTAACTTACCAGGCTCAATGGGCTGGTGAAGTTGTACATTTATGGGCCAGGACCTGTGTGACTTACTCCTTTTGGGCTACCATAACAAAATGCCATAGACTGGGTAGTGGTTTATAAAAAATAAAATAGACATTTATTTCTTACAGTTCTGAGGGTGGAAAGTCCAAGATGAAGACACCAGACTCAGTGTCTGGTGAGGGCTGATTTCTGGTTCACAGAAGGCACACATCTTTAGGTGACAGAGAGGCAAGGCAGATCTCTGGGCCCCCTTGTATAGGGACACTCATCCCATTCCTGATGATTCTTGCACTCATAACCTAATTACCTCCCAAAGGCACCATGTCCCGATACCATCGTATCAGCGAGTGGTTCCCTCACAGGAATTTAGCAGGGACAGGACCATCAGACCACACAGCCCCAAATCTCATCAGCTGCTCAGGTTTGGGATGCTAACGCTCCTCGGTCCTTTCCCTCTGAGAGGAGCCACCCCAGCCTGGTTCCACTTTCCTGTGCTTGATATCTGTTTATCTTAACTCAGAGGAGTCTGATTACCAGCCACCTGACACACTCAAAGTTCCAAATTCCGCAGCAATCTTGAAGCTCTTGAAGCGTCAAAATAATTGGGACACTAAAATATAAATAAAAATCCCAACATGATCTGACCATACAGCTTTATACACGTACTAAGAAATAGAGCTTTCAAGCCAACATAAATGAAATTTGCACGTGACCTCATTTCTAGGTAGTTACAACTAATGCAAGGTTATCGACAAACATCTTGGCAGAAGGATTTAATTGTCTTCTATTTCTTTACCCTGGGCAAGCGATTTTTTTCTTTATTTTCTATATTTGAAAAGTTAAGGTGGCACATAATGGCGAAATACTATTATGAAATTGTATGTTACATTGAAAAAGTAAAGTGTTACCAACTCATGCAAGCCAATACTTTTGAACAAAAGTCTGTTTGTTTTCTTTTGCCCATGCTAGAGTGCAATAGTATCCTCATGGTTCATTGTAACCTCAAATTCCTGGGCTTCTGATGGGCTTACCTCAGCTGCTGGAGTAGCTAGGACCGTAGCCAGCATGCCACCAGGCCCGGGTGATTCTTAAAATTTTTTGTAGACACAAGGTAGCACTGTGTTGCTCAGGTTGGTCTTGAATGCCTGGCCTCAAGCAATTCTCTTGCTTTGGCCTCCCCAGGTGCTAGGATTACAGGAATGAGCCTCTGCTCTTCATTACAAAAGCCAATTAATAGCTAAATCTTCAGGGAACATTGACAGATCAACAACTGTACTTTGAACCCTGAGACACAAGAGTGGAAAAGAGAGCACTCTGGGTGCTCTTGAGCTGACCTGGTCAGTGAATTCACAAACCCCGAATATTCACAGTGTACTAAAGGCCAAGTAAGCAGGATTAATTTACTTCTAAGGATGCTTGATAAGAGTATCAGTTGAGTGGAATTTAAAGAGTAAGTGATTCTTGTTTTTGTTTTTCAGTCGAAAATAAGATGCTTTTCAGAAAGAGGATGCAACACTAGCAAAGCTTGGAGAAATGTTGGTGGAACCATTCAGTGAGATGAGGGGTAGGGTCCTAAAACCCCTTTTTAGGTGTAAGGACTGCCTAGGAACTTTGCCACAAGGCGGATTTCTTGCTCTTTGCCCTCTGAGTTTAGATGGAGCCCAGGAACCCGACTTCTAAGCAGCATCTGAAGTGAATCAATCCCTTGGCCCCCTGTGTATATATTTGCGTGTTTGTGTGTGTGTGCATTTGTATGGGCGTGCATGCTTGTGTGTGTGCTCAGCATGTGTGTGTGTTTGTGAGCGCATGAGTAGGAAAGCAGGCAAAGGAAGGAGGCTTAGAAAGGGTGTGGGTGAACAGGTCTCTGGGGAGCAGATTCTGTGGAGTTTTAAATGCCTGTCTGCAGAGTTGGGGTTTGTGAAATGAAGCAGTTATTACGAATTTACAGACTTCAAAACTCTAAATAACAGGAAGTCAGTGAAAGAAATATTGACCTTTATCTAAATTATGTCTTAAGAACTGCAAGTGAAGAGGAGAACACTCTTTGATCTAAATAACTCCAGTTTGGGCAGCCAGCTCTTCAAAGCCAACTGGAAACATCTTTGTGGAATCCGGACCTCGAGTAAAGGGAAGAATAACTGGGTTTCAGAAACAGGATCAAGAAATAGGTCGGAGAATTAAGCTCTCAAATTCATCCTACAAAAAGTGCTACACTCCTCACCTTTGAAGAACTCTCCTTGGGAAGCTATGCACTGACCCCAGCACCCAGTCCACCCTGCAAAACAATTTTGAAACTTTTTTTTTTTTTCTGGAATGGCTATCAGAGCTGTCATAATATGAGGCCTGACAATTAAGTTTGTGAACACATCATAGTAACTGCTACATACCTCATTGCTGAACATCAGTTTGGCCACCAGGTGGCCCAAGGAGAGTACTTTGAAGGTGACCACTCTGATACTCAGCTATGAGGTTTTTGGCACTTTTTCTAGGATGAATTCCTCGACTTAATTGTCTTAGCTCATAAGGAAGAAGATTGCATCAGAAATCTCTCAGATAAATCATTTATGAATCATTCAGCCCACACTTATTTAGGACATATTACATGCCTGGCATGGATGTAGGCTGTATGGATATGGAAATAAAGATTCATTCTTTCTTTTGAAGAGCTCGCATTTTAATAGGGGCCATAGGGGAATGAGCAGATTGACAACACAGTGTGGGAAACACCATGTAAAGTTAGGTGCGGGAACCGAGGGAGCGGAAGTGGCCACACAGTCCAGCATTGTGTGTGCGTCTAAAATCTTCCCACAGGGAAAGTGAACTCCCTGAATCATCTTTATAAGGATGAATGGGAATTGTTCAGATAAAAGACTGTGACGGAAAGGCTTTCCTGGCAAGGGAAGTCGTCTCGTAAGGTGTCAAAATTGGCTCAGTGCTGTAGGCTGCTGTGGCTGGCCAGTGTGGTGTGAAATGGCTGCAGATTAAATGGCAAAGTTTTTTTTGAGACAGAGTCTCAAGCTGTCACCCTGGGTAGAGTGCTGTGGCATCACAGCTCACAGCAACCTCCAGCTCCTGGGCTTAGGCGATTGTCTTGCCTCAGCCTCCCAAGTAGTTGGGACTACAGACGCCCACCACAATGCACGGCTATTTTTTGGTTGTAGTTGTCATTGTTTGGCAGGCCCGGGCTGAATTCAAACCCCCCAGCTCTGGTCTGGTTTATGTGGATGGCACCTTAGTTGCTTGAGCTACAGGCGCCGAGCGTGACTGCCCAAGTTTTAGTACCAACCTACCCTTATTGAGGCCTTTTATTTACCAGGCACTGTGCCAAAAGCTACACAGGATTAACTCATTAAACTCTCACAATAATCCTATAAAGCAGGCGTTATTACTGTTTCAGGTTTCGAGGAAGAAATTGATGCTGCATAAGGTTCAAACTTGCCCAGGGGCATAAAACTGAAAACTGTAGAGCCAGGATGAGAACCCAGGCAGCTTGGCTTGAGAGCTTAAGACATTAAAGATCAGTGACTACTGTCTTTACCCACTGGACATAGAGGGTCACAAGAAGAAGATTAGACAGTCTCCTGAGGATAGTTGCTAGCAGTTGTGAAATGATGTGATTAGATTTGTAATTTTTAAGGAATTCTTTGCCATAGTAAATTTAGTTTGATTGGAGTGCATAAAAAAACCCGGAAAGTTCTGAAACTAATTAGAAGTGGTTGTTATAATTCTAGGCAAAAATACCGAGGTCTTGAATTAGAATGGTCCCTCCATGTGGTGGGCAGTGTCTGCTGGTCTTCCGTGCTGTCTGTGTCCTGGGACTCACGTCTTTACATCATCCCTTCCTCTGAGTGCGGGCTGGACCTACTGACTTGCTTCTGATGGCTGGAATACAGCAGAAGCAGCGAAACGCCACTTCCAATACAAACAATGTTCCCAAATTGGCCCATATAGGGGAACTGGGAAATTGTAGCCAAACATACTTTTCTTTACAGGTAGTATTTTGTATTCATTACAAAATTTTACAAAGAAGTGGTCAACACATAGAGAATATTTTGTAACTATTTATAAAAATTTATAATTAATGGCACATTTAGCTACAATTTCCCATTTCCCCGTGTATGGCAACTTCATGGGTAGCTCTTTGGACACCTTGTAGTCACAAAAAGACAGTGTCTTCCATCTCCGTGAACTCTCTCCCTCTATCTTGCTTGCTGCTCTGGACAAAGCCACCTGCCACGGTTTGGGGCAGCCAGGCTGGAAAGCTCACACGAGTAAGCTCAGAAGAAAATCCTCTGGGGCCAGCCAGCAGCCCAGTGGGCAGGCTTGGCAGCAGAGTCTTCCCTCTGTGAGCCTGGAGGTGACTGCAGCCACAGCTGACTGAAACCTGATTTCAGGCTCGTGAGAGACCAGGTGCAGGACCATCTACGAAGCCTCTCTTTGATCCGTGACCCACAGAAACTGTGACGTAATACATGCTTGTTGTTTTCCGACAGGAAGATTTCGGTTCATTTGTTACTCAGCAATAGATCAATAATATGTGGGGAAGTCTCACCCTACCATTATTGGCATAGACGTGGCAGGTTGACACTGTTTAAGAGGCCATTTATATCCCAAATGCCACTTAGGAGAATTTTTCCTGAACAATATTACTATCTCTAATTGATGATAAAGACCTACTGCCTTCAAGTTGCCTCATAATAATAATCTGTTTTCTCACAAAACACGTTTTTTGTATTACTGAAATAATTTGGGAAGATCAGCTACCGAACCCTATACCGCTTCGTGTGGCGGGAGGCCTGTGTTTGCAATCCCAGGCTCCACCCAGGTTGTCCCTCACTCCGGATATGATGCCAGCTCTTTTCCCCATCTTTGTGGGGATATAACAAACCACAAGTCTTACAATATAGTCGGCATTGTACCTCGTACAGTCCAGCCGAGTAACTGTTGAGCTACATACAGCAAATGCTTTTTGATAAAGATGAGATTACTATGCACGCCTACAGCTGAATTTGGCGAATTTATAGGATATTTATACCCCTTAAATAACCGCCTTTCGCTATGTATTATCACCCAACTAGTTGACAAAGAAGAGGGCAAATTTAAAATGGAGTCCTCGAAGGCCCCCACCCACCTGTGATGCGAACTTTCTCAGCCTCATGAGTCATGGCTGCGCGCATACAGTTGGCTCAGATGAGCTGGCACCCTTGAAACTGCAGCAGCTGCACTAAACAATTACAAAGCTCTAACTGAGGAAATTTCCCATGGGGGACAAAGAGCCAGCTGGGCTTTGCTGGTGCTTGTCTGGTGGACGCTTGTTAGTTTTTGTGAACATGGAAACTACCAGGGCAGCAATCAATGGGTGAGATAATTCAACCCAGAAGACATTAACCCAGAAAACCACGACTGGAGAAGACCCTTTTTGGGGTGCTCCTTGTGCCGTCAGGGAAGCCAAGTGTCAAGACTTGTCCTGCACATGTAGAACTCAGATGATGCCTGCTGAAGACTGGCGTCTTACTGAAGGAGTCTGGTGCCCATTCATGAAATTGATTTTATCTATCCTCAGCATTTTTGGGAGAAACTTGCTGAAATAATGTCCTTAAATTTCTGTCAAAATCACACTGAGACTTTATATACCAAGCAAACTTCTAGTGTAAATCTCCTAAGACATAGTCATTAAACCAGAGGCTGTATCAAAATATTGATATTTGCCTGGTATTACTATTGGATAAGAATGTCTCAGAGCATGCTTAATACATTCAATAATTTAGGAAAACTAATTATCTTGAAAGTATCCTTTAACTAGTTATGAAGATGGATACAGAAATGGAGTTGATTCTCAGAGAAGATGTTATATTTTAATGTGATATATATTTAAAAGCTTATGAATCAAACCAATGGAGAATTTTCTTGCTAGTTCATTTTAAATTATTTCCATTTTACTAACCTATGTATCATTTTCTATCCTTAATATTATAGGTTCATTAGTATACATTATTAAGTAAACTTTGAAATATTTTTAAATGTAACTAAACTTAAGATAATAAAACAGAGGTTAATCCCTGTATCATCTTTCCTAAATAATAATGGCACATCATGTTATTTTTCATGATACAGGAGTGCCTGGCAATGGAATACCTTTCCAGGGAATACTTGCAAATGTGAACCTTCAAAAAATAAAATCCTATTTTTAACTCTAGAAGAAACACAGCAATGTAAACTTGTATATTATAGGGATAAAAATGTGCACTATTCAGGAGCAAAAGCTTGCAGCCTGGGGTATCAAACTTATTCATGTTTCAGTTACCTCAGAAATTCGGAAATAGGACATCTCAGGCCTAAGCTTGGCATGTAAACCTTATCATTCTGAAGCACTTATTTAAGCGGATTTTTCAGAAGTTTCCCAACTGCAGTAAGAAGAACAAGTATGAAAGGGAAGTGTAAAGTTCTCACTTAGCACTAAGGAACAATTAAAGGCAGTAATTGAGGGTTTACGGCTTTATGATCCTCCCTGACATTCTGCAGATATTCCCGCCATGGTTATCTCTTTACCCACCAGCATGGACTCATCCAGGAAGGGAATAAGGTCTTGTGGGCATGTGTGCCAAGTGCGCCGCGCTTGACATGCCTCGGAGAGTCGAGGCTCAGGCAGGGCTGGGGAGGGGAGAGAAGGGGGGCCCAGAAGTCAAGCCAAGATCCAGAGCTTGTGGAGCTCGAAGCTGCCTGGCAGCTTCACCAGCCGCCTCTCCCTTTGGCACCCTTTCCAGCTCTGTCTCCCTTGGCAAGCTGGCTTGAGCAAAAAGTCAGCAGGGTCTTTCCTGTGGGCTTCAGAGACAGAGTAGAGAAGGAGGGATTTTAAATGTTGGAAGTTTTACCTTTTCCCCCCCAGCAGGCAGGCCCTAAAAAAAGCAGCCTCTCATTTCTGTCTTCACAGGGAATAATACTGATGCACATCAGAAACAAAAATATTATGAACTCTACAAAAAGTATTTTGTTCTAATGCCTTTTTATTTTCATTCTTCTGTTACTGGATGAGATGCTATTCTCTTAGCACCCTGGGAGGCCAAGGTGGGTGGATTGTTTGAACTCAGGAGTTGGAGACTAACCTGAGCAAGAGTGAGACCCTGTCTATAAAAGTAGCTGGGCTTGTGACAGGCGCCCATAGTCCCAGCTACTCCAGAGGCTGAGGCAATGGGATTGATTGAGCCCAAGAGTTTGACGTTGTTGTAGGCTGTGCTGCCGTGGCACTCTACCCAAGGCAACAAAGTAAGATTGTGTCTCAAGACACCATGACACTCTACTCAAGGCGACAAAGTGAGACTCTGTCTCAAAAAAAAAAAAAAATAAAGTCAAATACCATAATTGATTTGGGAGGGGACATGGTAGAATCCTCCTCCTACCTTGCCTCTTCAAACAGCTGACTGACTTTCCTATACGGCCTTCCATCCATTCACCTATCCACACACCCACCTGACTTATGCAGCACCTGCAATGTAACAGATACTGGGAAAATTATGAGAGACAGAAAAACCTACCATCTCTGTCTCCATGGAGCTTATACCCTAGTGGGGGAAGGTGGGCATGCCACAAATAAATAGTTCATCATCAATGTGTAACATGAAGTTATAGAAGAGAATAAATAAAATAAAAGAAGTAATATGTATAATAGAAGATACTAGAAAGGCAGTATGAGAGTGTGAAACAGGGTGACTTTAACTTCGGTTAAGAAGGCGTCCTGTGCAGTGAAGTGGGCGAGGTAGGGTGGGAGCGTGTAGAGGTGAGATTCGGCATTGGTAAAGCTCATCAGGCAGGGCCTTGGGAAGGTCTCCCTACCCTGGATGAAATGCCTTGAGGTTTCCAGCCTTTCCCTTGATCTAGGTTTCTCCTACAAGAAATCATGTTCATCTCTCACTACCAGTTCCACATACTCCATTTCTTTCTTCTTAATTGTTCCTTATAGTACTACAGACCATTAGAGGTGGAAGTTTGCCAGTGGATTGCCCAGCCAGTGTCTGTGATGATCTGCTTGTAAGGTCAGGAAACATTAGGTGTTACTTCAGTGGTGAGTATCTTATAGATTTAATCAACTTGGATACAATGTTTTAACTGTAATAAGAATGAATTATAATTAGCACATTGACTCTTCTAAAGTTATCCTGGAAGGTGTTTGGTTGGTTTTTAATCTCACAGGCTAAATATTTCCTTTATTCATTTTGCAAATTCTCTCCTCCCCACCACCACAACCCACTTCAGGGAACACACAAAGCTATTTCAAACCAAATCTTCATATGAATTGATGCAAATTCAAAATTACAAATTCTGAGTGAATGAAATGTTGAAGGCTTTATGTGATGTATTCTTATTTTCCCCATCTTCTCGTCCAATATGAAGTCACAGATTCATGATTCATTGAAGTTTCTGGTGCTAATTTAATTTCAAACCACCTGCTTGCCTTCTGTGTAAGGTAAGCCCTCAGGCAGTTAAAGCTCCTGACCTACTTCAGAGTTTCCTTTATGTTCTGGAAGGTATCCCATTATAGAGAGCAGGTTAAAGTCTAGGACAGGTCCTTAATCATTGTGACTCCCCGGGCTTTCCTGGTGCTTTAGAGAAAAGGAAGCAGAACAGACACAAATAAAACATATGAAGAAGTTTTATTTTAAAAGCTTCGGGTCTGTTCACAGAAATCATGAAGGAGGGGACAGGGTACAATACAACACTAAATTTAGGTCAGCAGGAATGACTCAATTATTAGAAAATTCTACTTCTGACTGATAGAATAAAGCCAGGTAATGGGAATGGGGAAAATGATGATTCAAAGGCTTCTTTTAAATTATCTAAAAAAGTAATTCAATACCTTGAATTTATGTCTTATATTTATTTATTGATAAACTGAATACACATTATTTTTCAAAACTAATGCTAATTGTTTATTACTAAATAATAATAATTAACAATAAATAAAATACTGATAATTAATAATACCCCTGGATATTGATCAAAGTTTTTATTTTATGTTACAGGAATATCAGAGTTTGGATTTCTGGTGAAACAGAAGGCTTATGAACTTTATAAATTTTTATAGATTCTAAGAAAACATGTATGTTTATTGATAAGAACAAATGATCAGCAGCCAAAACATAATTCAACACTCAAACAAATGAGAATTTACTTAGCTTTGACAATTTGAATAAATGAAGATACATGTTTGTTCCTTCTTTACCTTTTACAGATTAGAAATGAAATCTATATGTATGCTCATGAGATCAATAATCACTCAAGGATTATTTATTTGAGGAAATGCAATAGATAGTGTCTTCTAAGATAGAGGCAGCAAAATTAAATCTAAGATGCAACATTAAGAAATGTGTGCATGTGTGTGTGTGTTGTAATGATTTATGACTGAAATATGGAGTGAACACAGATGTCAAGAACTGAACAAAAATTGTATTTTTACCTACCTGCGTATGCTTTTGAGAAGACATTGCCAAGAGAACCTCCTAATACTATTTTTTTTTTAATTTCATTAATTTCTAATTTTTACTCTTTATTAGAAGGAAAATAAGTGCAGGTTGATCCTCAAGATAAGAGACAGAATTATTTTAATTTCTACTTCATGACAATATCATCTTAGATTTTATTTGAAGGTATTACACATGTACCTAATATTCTGTGAAGAATGATTCTGCCAAGTGGAATCTCATTCCTTAAGAGTTCAATGAAGCTATTTTAAGACATCAGGAAAGGAAAGAAAATCTCTAGTTGAAGGCAGGCCCTAGATCAAACTGTAAAAAACGAAGTTCAGATTAGTTAATATAAGAATTCTGCTGTTTTTAAAATCTACACATTAATGAAATATTACTATAGTAAGACCTCTTCTAGTTGACCACTTAGGAAACTAGACCAGACTAGTCAACATATGGAGGTGGTCAACCTAAGGAACTAGACCTTCATAAATGGTGCATGTCCAGTCTCTGAAAATCAGGTCAGGAGGTAGTCAATGCAGGGAGGTGGTTGACTAGGGAGGCTCTACTGTATTTTAAATAGACACCTATGTATATTCACGTTTCATGGTTTTCCTCACCAAAATCGCAAATGGTTCTGTCCACAGTGAACACAAGAAGCCCTACATTCATAAATTCATTTTAAATCACAACTAATTCTCCTTTTTCAGAAGGCTGTTTTAATGAGTCCCTAACACTTTCTGCAGGTGAAGAAAGGAAAGTTGGTTCTCCGGGCGGTACCTGAAGAAGGTGTAGTAGTGGCCCGGAGTTTGGGAGGATGTGAATAGACCCAAGAAGGTCTGCTGTGAATACATCTCTCCTTTCTCCTGCTGTCCCTTTACCTCCCTCCTGCATGTTTCCATCAATAAAAGAGTCATTTGAATTTTAATGAGTTTCTCCTTCAAGATGCAAATACAGCCCTGTGCTAACAAAACTGTTTTTCTTGCACCTTTCCTTCATTACAGGAGATAATCTAATCAAATTAGCAGCGTTCAGAAAACACAGATTTTTATTACAATGAAAAGAACTAGGGGGGATTTATTTTTAAACAAACTCTACTTATAATTTGGTATATTCCTTTAGAACATTGGGGTAGTCCATCGGACAGTCATCCATGACACAAAGGGGGCAGTGTGAAGTGGAAAACAAATTTGCAAGATTGGTCTAGTTTATAGAGTTGATGAGTGCAAGGGATTAAGGAAAAGGGGTAGGAAAAGAAGGGTGGTGCAGAAGTGGGAAGCTCACGTTCCTCTTCCTGCAGCCACCTCTGGGCTCTGCCACCTCAGTTCACTTGCTTGACAATCTCTGTGCTGCTGACTGCCTTGCACTCCCACTGCCCTGCCACGCCCTGGCTAACGCCCTCTACCTTCTCACAATCCTCCACGTTTCCATGGAGCTGTCTCTTCCTCTGAGTCCTCTAGACAGGGTAGACTTTGTCTGCATAGTAGACTTTTACAGTATAAATTTTGTCATACTTTGATGTATGGTTATTCTTTCCATGGGCCCTCCTGCCCAACTAGATGCCAGCGATGTGTTACTATTGTAACCAGAGCATCTGATAGAGTGTTCTGTTCAGAACAGGTGCTCCAGAAATACCTGGAGAATGAGAGAATTATTTGCAGTTTTGCCTTGGAACTGACACTAAACATTTATTGTCTGCAAAAAGGAAGATATTATGTGGACTTTACAAATTAGGAATCTAAGGCAGAGAAGGATAAACAATGCAAGCAAGAACATGGGCAGTGAGAGGGGCTAGAATTTGAATGGAGATGATATTCTCTTGTGTGCATTTTCTCCTTTAGGAGTTAATGGAATAAGAGTCTTAGCCTCTTACAATTCAGTCCAGGCTGGGTTATCCAAGATACTCTATCCAGAACTGTGTCTCCCCATCATTTTCTACCGCTTTCTTTATAAGCAGAATGGGAAAGGACAAAAACAGAGTCTATAAAAGGAGAAGTAGAATTAGCTTTCATTTATCTTATTTGACTTGCCCGGAACTTGGTAAGAACACAAGAAATGTCATATGAATGGATACATGAGGTTTTTGTTTCCTCTCACAAAGAAGTATTATCAGAAGTTAGAAACTTGTATAATGAAAGCCAGAAGTGTACTATATGCACTAAATAAAATGTGGATTTTATTTAACCTGATTACCAATGGATGAGTGAGCACTGTTAGTTATTTTGAGAAAAATTTTAAAAAGATACTATGATTTTCTCTCAAGGCATAGTTAAGAAGATAAAATAAAGTCATTATAAGGACACAAACATGCACACATATTTATCTATCTGTTTACCTGCTTATCATCATCATCATCATATAGCCATCTACCTAGAGATGCAAAGCGTGTAAAAATCAATTGTTTAGTTGTCTAATATAAAAATAGACTGTGTGTCTTTAGAGTTTAATGATGGGAGAAGTTCATGCAAGCTGGGAAGGCTGACAAATTTACCAGGAAATGATCTGGATCTCAGAAATGGAATGATTTGATATATAAAAAGATGACACAGCATCATTGCTAGTCTAGGAATCACTGCAAGCAACCCTGTAGGTCTTAGCATGAATGGGATAAACGATTTTTTTTTTTTTTGAGATAGAGCTTCAAGCTGTCGCCCTGGGTAAAATGCTGTGGCATCACAGCTCACAGCAACCTTCAACTCCTGGGCTTAGGTGACTCTCTTGCCTCAGCCTCCCGAATAGCTGGGACTACAGGCGCCTGCCACAATAGCCAGCTATTATTTGGGTTGTAGTTGTTATTGTTGTTTGGCAGGTCTGGGCTGGATTCGAACCTGCCAGCCCTGGTGTATGTGGTTGGCGCCTTAGCCACTTGAGCTACAGGTGGCGAGCTGGGACAAGGGATCTTAAAGGAGGCTCCTTGACCCAGAGCAGAGGTTATGTACTGAGGAGGAGTGAGAATATAGAGACAGGCAAGGGAGAATGGGCTCATGAGGAAATATTCAAATATTTTTGTTCTCTCTCTCTCTGCATGTGTGTGTGTATTTTCCATGAAGATGGGAGGACATGATTCCAATGGATATATTAAAATTAGTTCACTTGGGTGATAGTGCCACAAAGGAATTAACCTATTAAAATAAAAAGGTTTCTAAGATTTGGGAATAACTGTTGCAAATAACACCAGGACCTTGAAGATTGCTGGTTGAACCAGAATCAAAGTGGGCAGCAAGTTGCTCAGGTTAAACATTAAGTTAAAGCAAGAGAAGAGAATGATGTTATTGATGTCTGCCACTTGCAACAGGGATAGAACCTCAGGACACTTAAAATATTGCAGAAGTAGGCTCTCCTAATATTTATAGATTGATCAAGAGTCTTTTCTTCCTCTACTATATAGATACCCCAAACAAAAAAAAAGAAATAGAGGTTTCCGTCTCAAACCTTAAACTTTAAAGTCTATCCTGGATGTTTTTATAACACCAACTGAATACCATTACGTGGCAGCTTAGCAAGATACTTTTTATTGTTGTAACTGAATGTTACTGCAATTATTATTCACCAATAATTGTGCACCGGATTTATTTGAAAGGGCTGAGGATAGTTGAGGATAAGGATTAACTTCAAGGAAATAAAAGGAGAATGCAGAATAAATAGCATAGTATATTCTTTATCTTAATATATTCTGAAATATTATTCTTGAAATTAATAAATTTTCAAATAGCCAATTTAATATTCCATATTAATGGGAAACAGAGGTCTACATATTAAAATTATAGGAAATAATTTTTAAATTTTACCTTAAACCAATAACATTGGTTAAAACATATGACATTATAACCTCTTCAAAGAACTATTGACAGGGAGCCACACTAGTTACATCAAGTTTCAGGTTATTTCTTCTATCCTTGGAGCATGTATTTCTCTATTTTGCTGAATTTTCTTTTTAAATGAGTTTTAATTTCACACAGTTAAAAGTGAGAGGCTGCAATGTGGAATTACCATTCTTGGCAACATTGAAGGATCCTATTTTTCAATGATAAAAATAATTTCCTAAGGAACAGAAGTTCACTGTTTTCTTTGTTTCCTTTTTTAAGCGCTCGAATATTGTATCTCTTCTTGACAATTAATATCAATTCTACATTTGTATGTGTTGGCACAAAAGAAGCATCAGATTCTTTTTCTGAGAAGTGAGTAATAAGTACCTAAAGTTTAGTTGCTGTGTTAAACAATTAAGTTTGTTTTCCTACAGTGTTAATTTTCTGTCTTATTCTTCAGTCAGATCGTAGAAGGTTCATCTTCTAAAAAGACCTTTCGAGTACCTGGTTTTAAGTAGTTGTGGAAACTCACTTCTGCAGGTACCTCTGCTTGTACATCTTGAGGCATTTATCTTGCAGAGAAGAGCACTGGGACTAGGAGGAGTCAGGTGAAGAGGCTGTTAGAATTCTGGCATTCTGCCAGCTTAGATGAACAAGAGAGGATACAAAAATTAAAATGGCCTCGCATTCAAACAAAAGCACCAACGGGAAAGAGCACTGGACCTGGAGTGCAGGAATTGGTTTTCTAGTCTTAGCTGTGTAGTTACCAATTCGTGAGACTCTGTAAAGACTCTGTTAATTCAATAACACTATAAACAGAAGGTCTTGATGACTAGAATCAATGAGAAAGCCTAAGCAGGCTTGGCACCCATGCTCAGTGGTTAGGGCACTGACCAGGTGCACCTGGGCCAGTGGGTTTGAAGCTGGCCCAGGCCTGCTAAACAATAATGAAAACAACAACTATAACAGAAAATAGCCAGGTGTTATGGCGGGCACCTGTTCTCCGAGCATTTGGGAGGCTGAGGGAAGAGAATTAAGTCCAGGAGTTTGAGGTTGCTGTGAGCTATAATGCCACAGCACTCTACCAAAGGCAACATAGTGAGGGTACATCTCAAAAAAAAAAAAAAGTCTAAACAGTTTTGGTAAAGGGAGGGGATAAATAACAGAACTAGACTAAATTTATTGGGTGTCTGATGTATGTAAATAAATCAACTCTTTCAACACACACACATATTCTTATGAAAAAGCTGAAATATGAAATCACTAAGAATGAAGCCTGGCCTGCTGAATGTGGGGTAGTGTTTGGGTCTCAATTCTCTGTCTCCTTGAGCCGCATTTTCCTTTGGGCACCTACCATGCTGAAAAGCACAAGTTTCAAAACTATTCAGACATTTACATTAAGACAGTCTCATATGTGGTAAAGACAGCTTCACATTTTTCCTACAAAGTTTCTATAGTAATAACACAGTGAAGAAACCGGAGACCGCAATTGTCAGCATGAATCCTAATTTATCCGTATGTAATTCTTTTGATGACAGTTCAGTATAATAGATAATATCGCACAGTGCTATAGTTTGGATGTTTATACCCCCAAAACTCACATTGAAATCTGATTCTCAATCTTGGAGGGGTGACCTAAGAAGCGGTTTTTGGGTGCTGGTGGATCTTTCATGACCACATGGCGTTATCCTTTTAACAATGAGTCAGTTCCCACTCTCCCAGTTCTCTAGAGTGCCAGTTGTTAAAAAGAGCCTGGCCCCTCCCCCCTTGCCTCCTCTCAAGCCATATGGCCCCTCCCACAGCCCCTCCCCTTCCCCTTCCATCCCAAGTGAAAGCAGTTTGTGGCCTTTGCAGATGAAGATGCCTAGTCTCGAATTTTTCCAGATATCAGAATCATAAGCCCCCAAATCCATTTTTCCTTATAAATTAGCCAGCTCAGGTATTCCTTTAGGTTCTCTTAAATGGAGATTATTTCTTAGAGGGTTTGTGTAGTAATTTAACAAGACACAGTTGTTCTGTGGACTCAGCAGCTAACCCCTGAGACCAATACCAAAGGGGTAAGACACATGAAGAGAAAATAATACTTACGAAATAAGTGTCTCTGTTGCTTTTCTTGACCTTGAACAAACAAAAATTTAAAGACTTAGAACGGAACAAAACTACCCCAGAGATGAGATTTGATCAACTTCCTTTTGTCCCATTTTTATTCTGTTCTCTGCCTTAATGATCAAAAGCAGTAGTTTGGTTTCAAAATGCAGACAAATCTGCCGCCTCCTCCTTGGAGGTGTCGGTGGGGCGGCAGCCAGCTGAACAACCAGCGGGCTCCATGACTGGCAAGGAGGGGGACCTCCAACCCCCACCGGAGGCTCCAATAGCCAAAAAAGCCAGACAACTGCCGAGGAGACACCTGTGCCTCGGTGTCTCCTTCACTTTGCACTTGGGACTAAATGTGGAACCCCCATTCCCTATGCCTAGGTCAATTTCATGTGAATTTCCTGGGCCTCAATTCCATGAATAGACTGTGTCCATTCATTGATGCATTCATTCACTTTGCCCTGGAGGGGACTGTGTTGGTTCATTGATACATTCATTCACCTTCCAAATAAATAAATAAACAAATAAAAACAAAACAAAACAGAACAAAATGAAGACAAATTTTGGGGAATCTGTGTTATAAATGTATTCAGAATCTTTAAATAACTAATCAGAAGTCCATGTTTAGGGGTTATTTCAATTCATTATAACTATCTTAATATTAAAATACAATAATGATATCTCTTTTACTCAGTAGATTTATGCTTTAGTTTTTACCACTTTCAAGTAACAGGTTGTATAGAATAGAAAGAAGTAATACCTGTTATTTGGAAAATATTTTTTCTTCAGGTAACTTTATACTGAACTCTTACTTACTGTGTTCATTTACTAGGATGAAAGTGAGCGCTCTGCTCATCAGGTGTTATTAATTTATTTCTAAAGCAGGAAATGCAAGAAGAGGAGAGACGTTTTCACTTAAAACACAAAGTGGGTTGTAGGATCTAATGATGGTAAAAGGAAGAGAAAGAGTGCAGGAGAGGTAATACAGTCATCAATTTTAAAAGTAATTTAGGTGCCTTCAGGCAAGAAAATTTAAGGTCCTGAAATCTCTACTTTCCAATAGAAACCCATGAATATAACTATGGCCATAATTTCCAAGTGACAGTTTATCACCACAAAATAGGATTGTACAGCTAAACTGACAGCTGCCAGTCAACCAAGAAAGAGCAGTAGAGTATTTCTTCCTATGACATTCCTTTTTCTCTTATGACTCAGATCACTCAATGTCACTGAGCTTTTTTTCCATGACCTGAAAATTAAGACTGTTTCTGATAATAGTATTCAAATTTATCAGCTTGACTCTTCACTTCCAAAGGGAGAAGGATCAACAGGAACCAAGAACCAGACCTGTCTGCAGACTATTTTGTCATTTTTTTCTCTGCCACATCACAAAAGAACTGGGAGACCAAAAGAGAAGAGAGGAGCCAGGGAAGTGTGGAAATAACGTGGGTCTGTGAGCTGGTTCTCCTCACAGCACAGGCTATTAAAGTGATATCCACCACCAATGTCAGGTCACTGGGACAAGGGGACAGTAAAAGAGGGTTCTCCATTTCTGCTTTCATTATGGTCTTTTCAGAAAGGAAATTTAGACACTTTAATTTTTTTCTCCATTACCCTGCATCTGACATTTTCCTTCTTTTTACCTAAATGATTCTAAAGCAGCAGGCATTAAAACACAGGTGTATTTGTAATAGATATATTTAAAACAGAAAGGGAAAAAATAGATGGTATTTTCTTCAGTTCTCTATGCAAAGTTCTATACTTGGTACATGGTTGGAAAAGAAACCTAAATAGGATTTATCAAAGCAAAGAGGAAAAATATATTCCGATTACACTCATTACCCTATGGTCACTATTATCCTATGCCAGTGGTTCTCAATCTTCGTAGTGCCGTAACCCTTTAATACAGTTTCTGGCGGTTCATGACTCACAGGTTGAGAACTGCTGCCCTATGCCTATCCAAACTTTCTTTAAAAAGAGTTTTAAAATTTCTAACACATTCATGTTTCACTTGAACATACAATTCTTATAGTTATCTATGAACAAGTATTTTGTCTGGACCCATATTTCCCAAAGAACCCTCCCCAATAAGTGTATGATTCCTTCAGGATATCGCTAGTATTTTATATAAACAATTAAAAATGGGTGCTATTATCAAAAAAGTTTGAAAATTAGTGGGTAAAGCAAAATTTTATTTAATTCAAGACTTCCTAGAACCTTTAATGTGCTAGTTTCTAAATGGGATACTACTTGAATAATGAAAATTTTCATGTTAGGTTCTAGATGGGATACTACTTGAATAATGAAAAAAATAACAACTTTTCTTCAAGGTAAACCTTGTGAGACTGGTGTTCAGAAAAAGATACTTGCCAGTACTCTGGCCTTGACCAGTTCTCTTTGAGGCTGTTTCTTAGAGAGTTTGTATAGTAATTTCATACGACAGTAGTGGCCCTGTGGACTCTGTAGCTAATTCCTGAGAGTAAGCTTGCTTCTCCAGTATGATGGCTTAAGAATTAACATCTTTTCATTTTTAACAAAAATGTTGTAATTCAAACATCACAGGAATGTATAACTAAACCATTTAATTCATTAAGAAATCTTCAGAACGTGATACAACTTGTAATAACAATTGAAAAAACATAAAACTAAGTTTTATACACGATTCTTTTTCAACTTCTTTAACTATAGAAGGAAAGGAGTGGGGTACGTCCCTGTTTTCCAAATTCTGTGACCTGAAGAATGTGGCAGCAGAGGTCACATGGGATGGAGATGGTTAAAAACCCAGGAACATCAGGTTCTATAGAAACTTACTGAGATTCAAAGGCGGAGGAGAGAGAGAAAGAGTGTGTGTCCTCTAAGATTTCATTGATCAGGAAACTTTGAGAAACTCTGGGGAAGACGATATCTAAATTTCCTTTCCGTTTTCAAATTCTGTGAAGATTAACTGCTTTTTAATGAACTCTTTAGACGCAATTGAGTTTTACAGGGCTTATTATCTAACTGCATATTTTTCCATTATAAATGACATCTGCAAAATATAGACAAGTAGAGCTAGAGGCGAAAATATATTACCCCCAATCTTACCACCCAGATAGCCAGTGAGATCGCTCACTTAATTTTGTTTCAATTTTTTATTTGGAATTTTTTTTCTAAATAAGATCTCATGGTTGAATTCACTGCCTAACTCAAGGCCTTAGGCTGCTTGGGTATATAAAAATGTCATGTCTGCACAGAATTTTTATGTGTGATAAAAATCCTTTGCCCCATTCTCATTCTGTGAAACATGAAATATTTACTGTTTTAGCCTGTTCTCATTAGGCAACTTGTCTCGTCACAATCCCTAGGCCATGAGGGCACATGAGCAAAGGATCTTTCTCTCTGTTCCCCCACCCCGTTACTTTCTGTCCCTGCATCTCATCACACCAACAGGGGGAGAAAGAACTGAGCCATCTTGGCAACAGATAGTCACAATCCTCACATGCCTCAGTTGCCATAGCAACCAGGCTATAGCTATGTACTCCAAGAGAAATTATTTTTACCTGTCTTTTCTGACCACTCCTATTTTACTTCTTCACTTTAAGCATCGTATTTTCAACCTGATTTCTCTGGGCTGACAAAACTTTTAAAGGAGTCAATATATTTTTAACTCACTTCATCTTAAAATGTGTGATAAACATACAAAACCAAACAATGATACATGAATGCTTCCCCTGTAAACTATGACTTAAAATCTACCAGGGAAGCCAGGCGTGGTGGATCATGCCTGCAATCCCAGCACTCGGGGAGACCAAGGCAGTTGGATTGGTTGAGCTCAGGAGTTTTAGACTAGACTGAGCAAGAATGCGGCCCCCTTGTCTAAAAAGTAGCAGGGCCTTATGGTCGGTGCCTGTAGTCCCAATTGCTTGGGAGGCTGAGGCAAGAGGATTGCTTGAGCCCAAGAGTTTGAGGTTGCTGTGAGCTGTGACATCAAGGCACTCTGCCAAGGGAGACAAAGTGAGACGCTATCTTAACATAAGTAAGTAAGTAAATAAATAAATGAATAAATAAATACTACCAAAGTTTCGTCTTGCTATATTATCCCTTCATCATCTAAAACATGAAATATGATTTTTGAGCTAATTAAGGTAATTTTAACATAAATAAAATCATAAATATTAATATGCTTATTTCATTTAATATGTACATAGCATAAAACTTGCTTTTATCATTCAATTGCCACTCAAATGTCCATAGTTACTTTTTATCTTTCCTCATCACTGACTCAATCAATTATAAAATATATTTATTTGACCAGAGAAGGCTAAAAAACATAATCCAGGAACTCAAAGCTCAAAGTGTTATCTTCACTCAAAGGCCCTTGACAGCAGCAATAAATATTTTTACATTAGCCATTGTACACAGCAGTTTGACTTATAATTAGTAAATACTCACAAACACTGAATCGCCAATTATCCTGATGAATGTGGTTTACTCTTACTTGCAGCACCCAGATATATTGTTTTTCACTTCAGTTTGCAAGGATAGACAGAGTTTATAGACGAAACCCAGAATGTGGGAAAAACAATGGGTGGAAATTGCTGCTTTGGTGAACCAAGTTTGATGGTATTCTATAAATAACAGTAAGATAATGGATGCCAAACTAATGTCATATTAAATTGAAAGTGTTCAGAGACAATTTTGTACTCCTGCATTGCCATTCAAATTTAATTTGGAATTTTGTGATTTATTACTATTTCTGGCAATTCAAGCTGAGCTGTACAGTTTTATTGAGGTTTGCATGATATTTAAATTAGTTTAGATACAAAATGAAGTTTCAGGAAACATACTAATCATATTGTGGAAGTATTATGAATTTTGTTGATTTTTCACTCTCAAAATTATAAAAAACAAGTCTTTATACAAATAACTGGTGAAAATTAGCATTTTTAGTTGAGTGTTAATTTGTAACTTATTACATTATTATCAACAAATATTGCTATATGTAAAATCACTTTTAGCCTGTAATTGTGTTTAGAAGACTTTCTAAATAAGAAAGTCTTATTTAATCCTGCCATTGAAGAAAAGTTACTTTTATTCTTGTCATTGAAGAAAATTTAGGACTAAATTTATCCAGTTTGAGGGAAACTATGGAACATGTTAAGAAATTTTATACTATTAAGCCTGAGGCGATAGTTTCAAACATTAGCTAATATAATAAAATCAGTAGTATTTCTCCATTAACATGTCTTCATTACAAATCCATCTTCATTCCTGAAAAAGTACAAAATTATAAATACTTGTTTTGAATTTCTGCCAAAAATAAGTCTAAATTGGGCGGTGCCTGTGGCTCATATACTGAAGGTGGCGGGTTCAAACTCAGCCCTGGCCAAATTGCAACAAAAAATAGCTGGGCGTTGTGGTGGGCACCTGTAGTCCCAGCCCCTTGGGAGGCTAAGGCAAGAGAATCGTCTAAGCCCAGGAATTGGAGGTTGCTGTGAGCTGTGTGACACCATAGCACTCTACCAAGGGCAATAAAGTGAGACACTGTCTCTACAAAAAAAAAAAAAGTATAAATGACTCACTGAGTAACAATGAAGAGACAGTGACCATGTTTACAATGAACTACAAAGTTCAGTAGACAGTAAAAGACCACAGTCTTTGAGCTCTTGTTTTTGTCAGCCTTATCAGTGTGATTCTGCTTTTCTTGTAACTAAGTGGCACACCACCACCAAAACCAAAAATCCTGCTATTCTGTTTTAACATTAGCACTTGGTCGATGAAACGTGAACTTAAATAGGAGATAATGGTAACAGGGAAGCTCCTCTGTCAAGGGTGATGGTGACAGGTTTTTGAAGAGTTTGAGAAGCTTTGGAGAAAATCTATCACATTTTCTTCCTATTTGTAGAGCCTCACTTCTCTGATTAATTATTACTAAAACACTAAGATTGTGATATTTGGTGATGCAGTCAAATGATACAAATTTTTCCAACAGCCATGCTAACTGCTGAGGAGATTTAGGGACAAATAGGGAAACAGAGCAGGAACTCAAAGAGGGTATATTTTAGAAACCAAGAATTTCACTTTTGTAGTCGGATGACCTTGGTTTGAAGGGTATTTCCACTACTTACTATATGCTGTTTCTCCCTGAGCTCAGTTCCTCCTCTCTGAAGTGGGATGATGTTAATAGTACCAACTCACAGGGCTATCGTATAGACTGAAATTGATACCACAAAGCCTGGCCCATAGGAAATGCTCAATAAAAGAAATTATTATATTTACAATAATTCTATTTTCATTTCAAAGGTATACTTACATGAATCCTAAATATTGGGGATCTATTTTGGCTTTAAAGTTCTACATAGATGTCTACATAGATTGTATAACCTTTTAAACATTCACTAATTGATTGTGACCTAAGTCTCTCCTTTTTTTTTTTTTCATATTTTTGTTTTGGTCAGGGATGGGTTTGAACCCGCCACCTCTGGCATATGGGGCCGGCACCCTACTCCTTTGAGCCACAGGCGCCACCCAGTGACCTAAGTTTCTTTGTGATTACACCTAAACTCATTTTCTTGAGTATTCTCCCTAGTAAAAGTATAGGAAAATTATATTTGAGGGCTTATAGTAAATCTTTCTTATCTTCTGTCCTCCAGATTAAAGTCTGTTGGCTCATTTCAATTCCATTATATATCTTATTTTATGACAATCTCAAATTGGGTTTCCATTGAATTAATGACATATTCCTCTTAAGTAATGCAGGCCAACTTGTCATAATTTGACCAATACTAAGTTTAAAAGTAATGTAAACTACTCTTACTTTCATAATATGCAGAATTTATTACATTAGCAGTTATAAATGCTATTATCATATAGTGGCTCTAAAAGTAATTTACAGTGCCTTACACAGTGATATTAGGTTTTATACTTTTATGTCTCTAGAACCTACCCAGGACAAAATGACATAGTGTGTGTGTGTGTGTGTGTGTGTGTGTGTGTGTGAGAAAGAGAGAGAGAGAGAGAGAGAGAAAGAGAAAGGTAGGTAGGTAGGTAGATAGATAGATAGATAGATAGATAGATAGATAGACAGACAGATATGCTGTTAATCTGAATGCCTATCTGGATCTTTGCAACAGGCCACTGTTGTTAGATTCACTTTTCTTACAGCCTCCCTTCTCCTCCATTTTTCTGATGTGGTTGTCAGAGAAGGGCTATACTTCTTCCATCACCAGGATGAGTATGGACTCCAAGTTGATCATTAGAGTCCTCTTTCTTTGAGAATGACATGGATACTGGAAGAGAGAAGGCCCTTTCACCAGATCACTGACTATGAGCGTTAGTTGATCAGGGGGGTGGGAGGAACTTGCTTCCATTAGGTGGGGAGTGAAGTTAACACCGAAGAAAGTGTTATTGACAGGAAGAGAGAATGTCATCACAGAAAAATGAATTGGCCCCAAAGCAGATCTGTCATTGTACTTTTTAGTAATGTGACCCAATAAACTGCCCTTTCTTCTTTGATTTTTTGCTCAAGGTGGTTTGAGTTGAGCTTGTTACTTGAATTCTGTTACAGCATTGATGGATATAGTGCCACATGACTAGACAGTAATGGGATCTGCAGAGCCATCTTCTTAAACTCTTCTGATACTCATGCTTATCTAGGGAGAGTGATCTAATGTCAAACTTGTTAAAGCTGAACATGACAATAAAAAGATACATTTCATCTCCAAAATAAGCATAATATGTGAACTAGTACTAGCCTAAGGAATTATAAAATCATACAAGAACATAAAAGCTTGGTTTACCTTTATTTAAAAGAAGACAGATATAGCCAGGCATTTGATTCTCAATTGAGAATTGCAGGTGTATAGAAGATAAAGCAGACTTTCTGTTCTCTGCACTTTTACTTAAAATTCATTGTTTACATTCCACCATTCTGCTAGAATTTGGTAGAAATGAGCAGCCAAGGCAGTGGCTCCCAGGGATGTACATTATTGCACATTAGTCTATAACAGCTATGTTACAATTAAGGAAACATACACACACACTTCTTTTGAGGATTATTTTCTATTTCTTCCAAATAGAGAAGGTTAGATGGAATACGGCCTAAAAAGCTGATGCATCCCACAAATTTGACCTATTAGGATCAATAAAAGAGGTCTGTGGATCCAAAATAATAGCAAGAATTGAAATCTTCCATAAGGGAACAATCTATAAAGCAGGCATTAGTTTTGGGGATTTTTGACTAAAAATTTACTTTTCCTTAATTCTACCCAATACTCTCAATGTTTTGTTTGTGAATCTTTTAAAATTCCCATGATGCATCATCATATACTATGCTGGGCGCTAGTGATATAAACACCTCATGCTTCATCTACTCGTCACTATCTAAAGTTACCCCCTCTCCAGATTCTTCTTTCTAAGCTTGGAAACTTCTCAAATTGCAAATAATCTAATAGTTTATATTCCCCTACCACTACCCTAAACTCTCAATACAGATTAAGTTTCCTTCCCCAGCATCCTTTGCACCTTCCTTTTACCCATAGTATAATACTTCCATTGATTTGTAATACTTATGTACTGTTCTTTTCTGTCTTCCTGACTTTTCAAAGGCAGAGAATTTTCCCATTAATTATGAATTCCCAGTATCTAGCCCTGTATATATAAGCTTACAATTAATGATTGTTGAATTAATAATCAAAAACATGAATGATGAGTGAATGACAAAATGGTACCTACTATGAAGAAGCTCACTCTCATTGGGGCTGGGGAGGCAAATAACTGATTGGCCAATTCTAATTCAATGTTTAATACACATAAGATCCAAATGCTGAGACAGAACAACATGAGCAGAGATTCACTGTTCCTTTCATTTAGGCGTTTTCTATCATTTGTGCACTGAGGAGTGTTTAAAATGTATTGTTGAATGATCTATGAATGATCTTGACTTCTTTTGAATAAATGATTGTCATGCAAATCTGTTACATGCATAAAGCAATATCATTCAATTAAGAAAATACTGCTGGCTGCCTACAGCAAATAAGGCTAAAATTTGCCAACACAGAAAATCTCTACTTAGTTCTAACAAAGGCAATATATAGAGGACAGTAGTGTTTTGATTATTACCAAGTTGCTTTTAATAAGAAGTAGTGAATATAAAAATTCCAGAGGTAGGATGAGTGCCCATACCACAGTGGTCATGGTACCAGCCACATACACTGAGGCTGGGGGGTTCGAACCCAGCCTGGGCCAGCTAAAGCAACAATGACAACTGCAACAAAAAAATAGCCCAGCGTGTGGTGGGCGCCTGTAGTCTCAGCTACTTGGGAGGCTGAGGTAAGTGAGTAAGCCCAAGAGTTTGAGGTTGCTGTGAGCTGTGAAGCCACAGCACTCTACCGATGGCAACATATTGAGACTCTGCCTCAAAAAAAAAAAATTCGAGAGGTGGCTATAATAAAGAAACTTCACAAAAATGAAATGAGAAAAGACTTATGTAGGAAAGCCCTGCTTTCAAGTACTTAAATGATCTTTCTAAAGGGTACATCTCCAGGAGGAATTTCTCATTATTTTTATATCGTTTGGTTTGATACATGGACGTTTGGTTAGCTTACTGAAAATTAAAGGGGGCTCTAAAAAAAAGGTAGAGTATTCCTACCTACCTCTCCCCACTGCCAAAGTTTCTTGTGTTAGCCTTCATCTAGTTCCTCTTCATCATTTCTGGCCAGGACCATAAAAGCATAGGTGATTTACCTGTCTCCAGAATTTCCTTCCAGTCATTGTATTTTTCACATTGCACAAAAAATTGATCCTTTATAAAGCATAGTAGAATTATAATCTTCTAAAATCCTTTAAAAGTCTTTTGTCTGTATTATAACTCTCCAAATTGGGTACTTTTGACAATGGGAGGTGAGTACTCCACGATTTGGGAAAAGTAAGAGAAGTTGTAGGGAAAGTGGGCCTCAGATTTACTCAGTAGCAGTAATTATCTCAGTCCTTTTGGGCTGCTGTAATAAAATACCATTAATTAGGTAACTTATAAATAATCAAAATTTACTGTTGACAGTTCTGGCCCCTGGGAAGTCCAAGATGGAGGTGCCAAGCAGATTTAGTGTCTGATAAGGGCCTGCTTCCTTATTTACAGACAACTATCTTTCTGTTGTATCTTCACATGGCAGAAGGGGGCCATGGAGCTCTCCCTGGTCTCTTTTATGAGGGCACTAATCCTATTCATGAGAGCACCACCCTTATGACCTACTCATTTCCCCAAAGCCCCATTTCCGAATACCATCACAATAGTGATTAGGGTTCAAAATACAAATTTTGGTTGGGACACAAACATTCAGTCTTTAGCAGTAGCTTAAACATTTTTTTCAAATGTTAAAGTAAATATTATAATACAGGTGGACATAAAGTTCATGTGCAATTTACTATGTTAAACTAAATTTAAATTGCACACAAACTTCATGTCCACCCTGTTTTAAGAAGCTAAATATAGAATTCATAGGGCTTTTAAAGATAAGGTGTCTGGTGTAAAGGGATGAGAAGCTTTTGATAAAGCTGTTGCATTTTACTCAGAACCAAGACATTTAAATGAAAAGGCGGTAAAAAAATCCTCTAGATTGGAAAGTTTCCAGCCCAGCCTATCATTGGCCCATGAAACCCCTTGTTCTAAGAAGACATGGACTTTTGTGTGTCCATAACTTTGTTCTTGTGGTTTTGCTACCTGGAATTCTTATCCTTTTCCTTGGATAACTCCTCCATTGGTTCACACATTCATTCAATCATACATTCATCATTCAGCAAAAACTTGATGGCCTCCATTCTGTCATGTGTTCCACTAGGCCCTGAGGATACAGGGGGAAAGGGAGCCTGCATAGACGGTGAGGAGAGTAGTAAGAGTCATACAAGAACATGAATGAATATAAAGATGGCTGACTTTGCTTGTTTTATATATATATATGTATATACTCAGCACCATGAAGAACATGTTCTATTCTATTTAATTCCTGTATCAACTTCGAGAATATATTCTGCCATCCCTGAAACTTGCCTCAGTGTCACATAAGTGACACTTCTCTCCATGGCAGACAATAAATGACTTAGCCAGAATTAAAACACAAGCCAGTTTGATTCTCATTTATACTTTTAAATGTTCCTTAACTACCCAGTCTGGTAAGTGAGTTTCTAGATGCAACTTGAGTGTCTTATCCTGGTAACTCTTTTTCTTCTCTGATAACTCTCCTTTTAAAGCCTAATTACTTTCTCCCTAATGTGTGTTCCTGTATCGTTTATTAACACGCATTTCATTATTGCTATTTACATATGAGTTTCCTATGCCACTAGTCTGAGAAAGCCCCCAGAGCAGGTGACATCTCAGATTCATGTGGGTGTCACCCTCTCCTGGCACAGGGGATGTGCTGAGTGTGTAGGGGGGTGGGTGGCCCTTCTACTTGGCCAAGTGTCTGAAAGCTTTGGCCAGATAACACCCATAGGTCTTAATGTGTGTTTTGTTCCTTATTGTTCAGTCTAAAGAAAGAGTTCAAAGCACTTTTTAATGTGTCAATTTTTAGAAATTAAGAGTTTAATTTGAATTCTAGATTTCCAGCTTCTTTTCTCAAAATGGAAGTTTTGGAACTATTCACCATTCAAGCATCTCTGCCCGACTACACTTTAGCTGGAGTTGAGGGGCAGCTGTGTGCTTCAGAGGGGCCTGAACGCTGCCATTTGCTATAGTCCCTGCTACTCCCACTGTGCTACCCTGTCACCTTCACTTGATTATGCTGCTTGCAGCACCTGGACACTAATATTTTTAGCTTTTCTTTTGTTTCTTTTCAAGTCTCTTAATTTCTGTACATCTACATAATGATTAGTATCTCTTAAAAACAGAATATTTTAGGTAAAAATAATTGCAAATAAAATTCAAAGCTCTCAAAATGATGCTAATACAACAAGCATAAGAGTAGATTAATACCCATATTTACCAATGTTATACCATTTTACCAAATGTAAGTAAAGAAAAGTGAAATGCAAAAAGGAGAAAGCCCCAATACTACATAAATATTAAAATGCATGGGGGGATGCTCTCAAGAATGGCATGTTTAATTTCTCATCTCAAATAAATATTGACTATGCAATTCTATTTATACCTTATTCACGTTCTTTCCATTGCTATTGTGGCTTACACATAAGAGGTTATTAAAGGAAAAACAGAACTATTGTGTTTGCAGTGATTACAATTACAGGAAGACTTTATTAATATAAAATCTCCAGTGCTTAGGATAGAGATTGGGGTCAAGTTTGCCTTTACATTGTGGACACTTTATGTGAAGATTTGCTAAGCAAATATACTAAGTAAATTGTTTGGAAAAGAACTGCTTACTTGACAAATTTGAGAGTCACGAATTCCCAACAATGTAAGTGCATTGTAAGCAAAAACTAGGTACTGCTTAGGTTGGTCCTTTGATATAAGAAGTAAAAATCATTTTTATCTATTCTTCGAAGCAGGACTCCTGCTCTACAGTAAGGAGTAGAGCTCCTGGTTCAAGTTGCAGTATTTATCTGAAAACAATAAGCCAGTGTTCCTGTAAAATGCATTGTTTCTCTCTGCCTTTTCATCATCCAAGACAGCTTGTTTCTTTGAGTCAACTGAATGAGACCTGACTCTTTAGTTGAGTGCAGAAAAAGAGACCACAGTTAAGAGTACATCCCAATTAGTTCCTAAAGCTTCCATCGACACATCCATTATGTTTAAAAAAGGCTTTACTGATGCAGGAGTTGGCACAAAACACCAAGTGTCCAAACATGATGAAGAGCAGGTTAACGACCTCAGCGGCAACGGGGACAGCAATACCAAGGGAGCCCAATTCACTTAGTCTTGGAATAGATCAGTTCATAGAATACAGCGTTCTTAATCTGCTACATAAGCGTCGCTTAATATCTCAAGATAATTAGGAGCACAAATAAGTGCTTACGCTACTCGATAGTCACTTAAAGAAAAAGGATGTGTTTTATGGTGCAGAAAACAACCTCAAAAACAGTTGAAATTGATAGGAAAATTGTGTCCTACCTGGGTTACTTTTTCTGTCACATTGTGTGTTCGATCTTTAACTTTGGGTGCAATAATAGTTTTATCTGAAGAAGGAGGAGATGTGTTCTTTTTCTCAGTTTTGACATCTGAAAAATTCAGAGTGAGCTGTGGAATCTTGTTAATGGTGCTGTATTTGTTGAGGTTTGAATCTGACGTAGATCCCAGGAGGCTTGACTTGATATGATTAAAAGGCCCTAAAAAAATGGGAAAGTATTTGTAAGAGTAATATAAGAAGAAATGAAGAAAGAGATGCTTTTGAATGCTCTGCTAAAGCTCCATGACCAATGTGACCCTGACTCAGGGGTACTAAATGCAGCCGGCTAATAACTGAACACGGGGCTTATGGTCACCTCCTGCCACATGGGGTGGCTTGTGTGTACCCAGTGATGAGACTGGGTCCTACGTATGCGCCTAGAGAGGGAACGGCAGCTCTAGCTTGGCTTCATTTATCAAAGACTGGAATAAAAGTGAAAACTCCCTGTGCCTGGTCAACTTCTACCCTCAACGTTTCTCATGAATTTAATTCTATAATGTGGGAATTCTCCAAAGAGGAACTTACCTATGGTTAAAAATCATTTTGGCCATGCAATTTTTGAATACATTTTTTACCCTGTTCCATTTTGTGTTACTGTGCTGTCTGGGTGACTGAGAAGTGACAAGCTGACTAACTTCTTCATATGCTTCTGCTCCCTCTATGAGACGCTCCACAGAGCTTCTACAGGAGTTAAACTCAGACAAAGGTGCTTCTATCGGAGTTAAGTGCAGATAAAGTTGAGAAGGGCACAACAAGGCTGTGTGTGTGTGTGTGTGTGTGTGTGCATGCATGTGTATACACTCTATTAGACACTCTAGGCTTCTGTATGAGATTTAAAAACTTTTCTTTCTTTCTTTTGCTTATTTTATTTAGATGTAAGACTGACTGCTCACCAAGAAAAGCCGCTATAAAACCTTACAAGAAGATGCTCTGGGAAAGATAACTTCCAATAGAAGTGATCACAGCTAGGTAACAGGACACGTCTGAGGCTGGTAGAATCTGGTCACTTCTCACATTCCTTTCCCACAAAGATTATCTGGCAAGGTGGTGAGATTTCTGGTTCTCTTGTAGAGGATGAATAGAGGGACTAGATGTGCCTTCTTTTGAGGCAAATCTCTATCATCTTTTGCTTATGGAGAGCCAGAAGGGCTCCAAGGAGTTTTGTGTGCAATGGGCAATATTACTTATAACATTATTTAGCACTTGAAAATTATCATCAGAAAGAATATGTAAAAATCTAGAGCCTGATATTGTTATACAGACATAATCTCTGTGTCTCAGAGAATGGTTAAAACGTACAAATCGTATGAATGAAACTCTTAACATATTTTGCCTTACATTTTTTCTCTGTTCAAAATGAAATTAACACATTTTAGGGATCAAAATATACTTTAAGCACCAGGCAAGGTATGAGTGCTTTAAGATTAGATTTATAGATTGTGTATTTTGGGCCACAACAATCAATTAACTCAGGTCAAAGATGATATTAAGAAAACAATAGCCATCATTTTGTATGTATTGTAGGGAAAAGTCATACTATATTTGTTTATAAAAGTTTATATTTGTTTATTCTAAAGGTTTGAAGTAATGTTAAGACAAATTTCATGTATTTAATAAATTCTATGGTTCTTGAGTTACTTTTCTGTTCATTCCCCCAGTTGCATCATGATGGTAACCAAGTCTTTCTTGGTGAAAATTATCATTGCGCTCTCTGGGTATTTATTTTCATTGAAGTTCTCATTTGGCATATAATCCTCACTCTCTTTTTAATTCATCCAAGTGTGGAAATAAGAGCCAAATGTGGCACCAAATTAATCTAGTTTTCATATAAGTCTCTGACAGAAACCCCATTTTCTATGTCTTTGTGGAAGATTTGACCCTACACCATTGATTTATTATTATAACTGACAGCAGGTAGTGTTTCACTTTTTGAAGTATTCTATGGCCACATTCCAGGCCTATATCTTAATATTTAAAATTTTTAAATTAGGCTAGGACTTTAAACTTCTGAGATAGTGCCTTCCTTCCAAGTCTCATGTCATATTTCACTTAGGTAATTTAACTGCATGCAAAGATGCTGGCAAGAGATTATAGACGGAGCTCAGGTACATAGTTTAACTATACGTCCATCATTCAATTCCATTTCTATATCATCCTTCTCTATGTTAAATTTTGGGTAAAAACTTGAATCATCTGCATTGTTACTAGAAAGACGCTATTAATACATTTCAGTTGTCCTTGTGACCAATTCCAATTAACTCCGCTGAATTGGCTACACTTACAAGCACAGTCTCAACTATGGCAGTGCTTCCCCCTAGGGGACATCTGTGGACATTTCTTATAGGCACCACAATGGGAGCATTTGAATGCTACAGTTTTCTCACATGGAAAAATTGTCCCATACGTCCCAATAGCATTCATATTGGTAAAATAATGTTTATAATGATGTGAATCTTGAACCTGCTTTATATGATTTTAATATACATTGAAATTTCTAGAGCTACAACTATCATATAGAAGGAAGATCATACCTTTGTTTTGTTTAGAATTTTATCAAAATTTGTTCACCATTTTGAAAATTTATGTTACTTAGAGCTACTCTGTAGCATTTGAATGGCTAACACAAATTCAGAGTTCAGGTTACAATCTGTTCATAGTTGTCATGTGCAAGAGATTTGAGTGTGTATCAGTGTTGAGGTTAAATGTTATTAAATTTGCAGAGAATTGCAGGAATCACATTAAAAATCATTAATAAAATTCTTCCAAAAATATTTCATATTATTATCCTCCTATATACATGAAATGATATGTGAGGCAATGAAAAGAAATTTTTGTGTTAAAAATGAAACACTTGAAATTATTTACTTGTCTTGGGGCTGTTTGTTTTCAATCCCATTCTAATAACTGCCTAGACATCTCCCCCAATTTTATAATGTCTTGATTGTCATTTCGTCTTGCAATTCATCATCTATCTCCCATTACTTAAGAAGGTATTGGTTTTCAAGGTCCCTTTTAGTATTAGAGGATGAATATATGCCCTGACATCCTGTGGGATTTCTTTTCTCTGTACAATTCATCAGCATTGCATTTTATCACATCGGGTATTCGTTTGTTCTGTTTTTTGTGATGATTTTTATTTTCATCTATGGTATTGTCTAGACATAAGAGCAAGCTCTTCTGTGAGAAAATTATACTTTCTCATTTTCCAAGTTTCTCTTGATATATTATTAATAATTTAATTTTGACTATTTCTCACTTTTAAAATTTATGCATAAATAAATCTCATCATTATTAACTCCAGTGGTGGTTTTTATTTTGTTGTCCATTTATACTCCTGCTCTGTTATTTTATCTGGTACCTATATAAAATGTGTTTTTAATGTATTTAATGTCTTTAATGCCAAATTTTCTTCATATGTCTAATTATTGCATTCTGTCTTGTAGTGTAGTAATATTTGAACATGTATTGAAATAAATACCATTTTATTACAAACTGCTTTCCTTTTATTTTTCCTTTACATTACAGTTAGGGAATCACATTGCTATTTTAGAATAGTAAAATGATCTCTGAATTTAATTTCAAGATAGTAAAATGAGTATAACAAAATATTTATGAAAACAAGTGATATTATATTTGATATGGTTGAGAAACTTATTAATAAAATGTCACACTCAGATTCTGCCCCAGAATTTGAAACTTTATTGCAGTCACTATTTATCAACAACTTCTCTTATTTACTGGTGGAAAACCTTCTATGCTGCTATTCTATTCTGTTTTCTTTATAGGCTCTTAATTTTAATGAGTTAATCTAGATTTTCTTTTAAATCTATACAATTAATGAATTCAGCAAACTTTAAAATTACTTAAAATAATTTATGCATGCCCCTTAGATAAGGCATTTACAATTTATTTCATGCCATACAACAAAGATAATTATGCTGATTTCTACTAATTTTAAAGCAGATATATATGTAGAAGTCTTTTCGAGTCTGAAAAATGACCACTATTAGTTTAGATTCTTCTAAACCCTTCTACATTGCCAACCTTTTGTGTAGGCTTAACAATACCTCATTTCACCACTGTAAACCCAAGCAGACAGACTGTGAGACCAAAAGAAATAAGAACCAACGACTAGAAGTCAGAATACAGGGTTTCCTACCTCCTAGGTCTATATTCAGAGAGGCCTTGGTGGAGGATTTAAAGGTGAAAGGCAGCCTCACTGAGAGTGATCATGAACAGATGGGATTAAGGATTCTAACGAAAGAAAGAATAACCTGGAAAACAAAGTAAATGCATTTAAAGAAAAGAAATGGGCAGAACTAAAGGGGAAAATATATTCAATATAAAGGAATGTAAAAATGAAAAGTATATAGGAGGACTTTAGAGAAGCAATTGAAAGATGGATGACCAGATTAAATTTTTCAGTATTTTAGGAGAAGATGGAAAACAGGTGACGAATTAGACTAAACCAAAAGGCGAGTAAAGCTTTAATGTATTACAAGTGTCTGATTAAATAGAAAGTAGACTAGTTTCCAGCTAGTGGGGTTTCCAGCTATAAATGAATATCCTACATTTAGACATCAGGCTAGACACTAAAGAAACAACTGGGAGGAATTTTAGATTAAAGATATTTAAATTTTATATGATGAAGCTATTTAAATTTATCATGAATTATGAGGCTAATTAAATTTATCATGAATAAAGGAGAATATATTCTTTTATAGATGATACTGGAAATATAGCTAAGGACATCTGATAGAATTTTTTAAAAAGTAATGCTATCTTTGGAAAAATCATTGTTCTTGAGAGCCAAATGAAATAGAAAAGAAGGAAATCAAAAGAACTAAGGGTGTGAGTTTGTTTTTCAATAATTGTATCTTTGTGCAGTATTTCTTAGGGAGTTGAATTTATTTGGTGAAAGTTTAGTAATTGCCAATTGCTGAAGCACTTTAACATTAAAGAAAATGCAAATGCAGTGCTTAGTAATTAAATTTCATAAAAGAACACTGCCAGCAAGCATAATACAACCCGTTTCACTCTTAGATATGTCAGAAGTAATCCTGTTTGTATTAAATATCTACACTGTTTCAGTGTGTGATACAACATTTACAGAAAAAAATTATCACCATTGAAAGTCAATTTTCAAATTTTTATAAGATCGTGAAATAGTGGGTAATGGCCAATGTAGCTTATGAGAAACAAGTTGTATCAGATGAATTTATTACCATTTTTATTATGGTTTTGTTCCTAACTCTCCTGATTCTTAGATGAGTTGGCAACTGAACATACCAATGTCAGAGGGGCAGGGTTGCTAAGTAAGGAGGCAGAAGCCATAGAGAGGCAAAATTGTATTAACAACTCGTTTATTACATGGAGTAAGTGGGGTAAATTTTTATTGATGACTTGGACAGCAGACTAGGCCAAAAAGACTAAGTTTGAGGTGAAAATTAGTTTATGAGTGAGGGAGGTAGGATTAGATACTCCTCTCACGTATTAGAGGAGGTGCTAAAATTATAATGCACACATATGTACACAGAGAATTGGCTACTTATTTGAAATAACTTTTCTACTCTTTGATAATGGGCTACACTTTATAAAAAGAACTCTCAAGTGGTATGTTAAGAGAGTACTAAGTTTAGTAAAGGGGAAATATGGATTCTAAGAAAGAAGATTAAGTGGAAATTCTTGAGTTTTAGAAGAAAAGATTGAGTACCAATTTACTGTCTTTTTTCTGTGATATTACATCAAGATTAGCAGTAGCCAGCTACTATCTCTGTCCACTGAAGATAGATGAAGGGAAAGAAAATTACATTTCAGCAAGACTGACTTAGGATAGCTCTTTGCGTAACAGGCACTAAAACAGACTTGCCCAAAAAGTTAAAGAACGGCCTCCTCTGGAGATAAAGAAGCACGTAGCACCTGTGCAAGGGACTTGTCCCACACTACACCTGAAGAGAATAAATCAGATAAACCTGAAGCTCTTCCAAAAGCATTCCTAAATTATTTCTCTTATTTTGGTAAGGAAACAATTTTTTGGTTGAATTAGGTATTGAAATAATTAATTGTAATTATGCATTTTGCACACAAAGCAGTATAGAACTATTCTATTTTTTTAATCTGTCATTTAATCTGGTTTAGAAGCCAAGCCAAAAGTATTTTGAAAGTACGCTTAATGTGTCATGTCTTATTGAGCATATTAATTGCTTTGTGAAAATCTTCAAAGAGGCCAATACTTAATGCTTTGTTTAATAGTTTTCAAAACCAGAAAAATACTGAAAACTCTGGAGAGCATATTAACATGAAATTATATTAAGTTTGCATTTTTCCCTCCAATCTGGGGATATAACTTCATAAATATTAACATGTATAAACATTCTACTATGATTTAGAGATTCTTAACCCCAAATTCTGACTTCGATGATTGCACATATTATATACTTAGAATTGTGATTGCAAAACTGATGTGTAGTCTGAAATGTATATAAGAAACATAGAACGTCTTGAAGGCTGGGTGCGCTGGCCCATACCTGTAATCCTAGCACTGTGGGAGGCTGAGGCAGACGGTTTGCCTGAGCTCATGGTTTAAAGACCAGCCTAAGCAAGAGTGAGACCCTGTCTCTAAAAAATAGCTGGGCATTGTGACAGGTGCCTGTAGTCCCAGCTACCTGGGAGGCTGAGGCAAGAGAATCACTTGAGCCCAAGAGTTTGGGGTTGCTGTGAGCTGTGAGGCCATGACACTCTACTGAAGGTGACATAATGAAGCTCTGTCTCAAAAATAAAAAACAAATGAGGGGCTTGAGAAAAAAATATTAGAGATTAAATGGATTAGTTTATGAGACTCAAATTGAAATAGTTTGACAAATATGTGAACTACTACTTTGGAAGATAGGCAAGTCAAATTTTGTATTTATTGAAAAAAAGATTAGATTCATTTCTCTTTGGAAAAAAAGTCACTGGAAAAGTAATGTCTACTATTTACAGTTGTTAAATCCTAAAGCCAGTTGGCAAGAGCCATCTGTATCCTGTTTCTTGAAGTTACACTCTGATTATGTCAACACAAGTCACCACCCACACCTGATACTCATTTACTCCTTTTAGAAATCATGGTGGAATAGGGAAAAAAAAGAAGGAAGAATAAAAATGAAAACTCATGTAGATAAAAAAAAAATCCCATCTCACTAGTAGGGTTTACTTTATCTGAAATGTTACCAAAAACATTTTGGGATTTGGGGGTTATTGGGTGAAGTTACAAGGAAATTGCCATAATTTCCTTTATTTTCAAATTATTCTGGGGCTGCTGACCAGAAAACATCTTTAGTTTCTAGAGTTATTAATTAATAACCATTGCTAGCCCCTGAATGAATCAGTAGCAGTTGAGAAATCAATATACAAAACTACACAGGGTCCGAGTACCGGTGACATACAGAGGCCCAACATGAGTTCTAGGTACTGACGGTTACTGGGGGAGACGGAGTCATGCAACACACATGCACAGATGAATCACCCTCGCCATTTGCACACCCACAGCAGCATGCATGGCCTACGTGAAAAGACCAGGCCCAAACAGCTTTCAATTTGCTGAGAATAATCTGATGATTATATGATCCTTGTCTATCTACTGGATACAGTAGAAAATAGTGAATATCCAATTTTTAGCCCAATCCAAATTTATCTAGAGTATTGCCCAGTTAGGCATTACTCTATAGTAGCTGTCGGTCATGCCCATGATTTCAGAATAATATCGAACACAATTAAAATGACTGAAATATAATATAGGAAAATAGAAAATGACTATCATGCATGTACAGTTTACTACCACATTAAGCTGAAAACCATACCCCCTGCCATCCAGGAACGTGAAACTAGTTTTAAGGAAACAAAAGAGGAACAAGTGAAGTGATGCTGTCGTGTAGCACTTTGCTTATTTTATTTCATCATGTATTCAAAAGTTTTTTTTTTTCCTAAAATAGGCTTATGTGCCTTTTTCAAAGTGGAATATAGTTAGCTTGATACTTGTTTCTTTCCAAATGATTTAAACATTTAGGAAGTGTTCATTGTCAACCTAGGCTTATACTTCTTGCAGGAAAAAGTTATAATTATTTTGGTGACACAGCTGTGAAAGTTACAATGTCTCCAGCAAAATCAAGCCCTGATGTCTCCACCAGGCACCTGGACTAGCTAAGGGCAGCATGAAGATGTGGCATTGAACAGGGCATTCAGCAGGCAAGTTGACATGCCGAGTAAAGGGGCGTTTTGAGCATCAGATGGTGAAATTTGAGTTTGTACATTACCTTTGACATTGCGACCATTGTCTGTTTTGAGCGTATAAGGATAAAAGAAAGAGAGAAATATAAAAGAAGACTAAAATTATATTATGTATACATTGGTTTACCTCTGTAAAAACAATCAGGGAAAATAATGTTGGAAAATTTAGCTTTGATTGAGATTAACATCACATACTGTTCAATGAAGTAAAATGCATACAACTAAAATGGTAACTGCCATAATAAACATTCTTGTTTAAATATATGAAACACTTATCTCCATTTTAAGATTCCAAGGTAACATATTTTTATGATTATGTCAGTCTAGATAGAGAAAGACATCCCCAGGTGCCAGCAGTTGTGACAAAAATTTTCAACCTTGTCAGAAGCCAATTTTAGCATCTCCTGAACATCACTTAGCATATACTCAAAGGAAGACTACACAGCATTTTGCATAAGTGATTTTAGTATCATATATCTGAGTATGTTAATAAGGAAAATGTTTCTAAGATAACAGTTTACATTGATAAATTAACTTACACTAGTAATCAAAATTTTATTAACTACCCACCTCCCAATGTTGTTCACTATATATTTTGAAAAAAGCAAATATAACTCAAGGAGTCATTCTTAGGCAAAAGTAATTGCAATAAGTCAGTGAAAGATTTGACTTTTTAAAAAGAATGTGAACATTTTTAACTTATGCTGTACTCAGATGTAATCAGTGTAATACCTAGGATGTTTAGGACATTTATTTATAATGAAATGGGCTATTTTCAAATCTTAGAGTACTTTCAAATTTGAGATTAGCAATCCAAATATTGTATACTTCCTGCTAACAAGATACACAGTACCAGCTTTGAATCATACACGCTTAAAATAAATGTCATAATCTTAAAACCATTCATTTCATCCATTATTTGAAAAATATGTGAATATTTTGTTTACATCTATGCTAACACTGTGCACATTTAAAATCTTAAGATATATCATTGTTTTAAAGCTTATGAATGACGTAGTTCCAAAAGTGTGGTACACTGATTTGTTAAAATACATTGCCTTGGACAGAGAGTCACAAATAAAATTGTGGCCTTAGACAACAACTCTCTCCCCTCTTTGAAAGAATCACAAAAAGCAAATAAGGATAGTGGAAGAGTTATTGATTACATGGAATTAAGGTTTCCATCAGAAGCGGGGTCCAAAAACTTAAACATTTATCTCTATTTAAATATATTTCATGTAAAATAACAACTGCATGCAAGCCATTATAAGTTATAACTGTATTCACCAAACCTAGAAATTATATAAACGATTTGCTATTTCAAAAAACTAATAAAAAGTTACATTATACAGTTAATGCTGCTGTGACAATCTAAAGTGAGTAAGTGGTGTGTACTGGTATTAGCTGAGATCTGTTTGTTATTTCTCCCTGATAATATATAAGTGCAGAAATTAAAAAGTATGTGGAATCTTTCATAGCAGTTTGATAGAGTAATTACAGGTTTGTTCAATCTAATAATTGGGGTTTACATATTATATGTGCATTTTTAAAAAATCTTCTTTTACTAATAGTGCATTTTTATTGCACTTACATTTTATTACATTTAAAAATGTATTAGGGAAAGATTAGAAAAATATTCTGGTCCATCACAGATGGTTTGAAAAATGCAGTTCTAAGATATTTAATGAAAATGAGGATTAAATGGGACTAGGGTGTAAAATATTATGCACCAATAAGAAGTTAGTCTGTCTGAGGATGCAACATTCTGAATTTAAAATATGGTGCAGATGGGATTTAACCAGTTAATCAGTTAAATGAATTCATAAAACTAAATTTTGTTTTAAAAGTTTTCCTTTATCAATGGCTCCATTTAAAAATATACCATGTTATGTAGTTTTAGGAAGTGTAGTTTCTTCTGGCTAATCAGTGATTTTGTAGCTAAAATTGTTCTGAATCTGAAGCACAAAATACCCTCTAAATTTATCAATTTATAGTCACACGTTGACTATAGCATCTGCAAGAAAGTCATACATGTTCTGAAAATAGCTTAGTTTGGGTGGGGGAGAAAAACTGAGGATAATTTTAGCACAGAGTGTCATGCATAGTACCTGTACTGAGAACTCCAAAAACATTAAATCATCTTTCCCGTAATTGTATCAGTAACTGTACACTAAATGGAGGACACATAAATTGAAAGCAATGAAGTTAAATCATGAAATCAGATCTAAAGTATTCAGCATCACTGTTAAAACACAGACTAAAGTCTGTCTGATGCACTGATTCTGTCTCAGTTTGATTTTCAAATTTATTGCTTCTGAATGTTATTTTACTGTTGCTCTTGTGGAACCTGGGTTTTCTCTGGGGAATCTCTGAGAAGTCACTCTCTGAACAGCTGCTAAAAATGACCACACTAATGAGATTGACTAAAACATACGTTGTTCGTTTGAATTATCACCTTGGGTTTATCGCTGGTGTCCATCCATAAGAACCACTGATCAAAGATGGAATTATAGAGGTTTTAGTCTGTTAGGACGTAATTGATCCTGCCATTACTTAATGGTATGCAGTGGTTCTCAACCTTCCTAATGCCGCGACCCTTCAATACAGTTCTTCATGTTGTGGTGATCCCCAACCATAAAATTATTTTCATTGGCAACAAAAATAATTTTATGGTTGAGGGTCACCACAACATGAGGAACTGTATTCAAGGGTCGCGGCATTTGTATGGTTGAGAACCACTGGTATAGGGCCTGAGATAAAAGTTTGAGAACTGGCCATGATTTTATGTGCCTTTTGACCTTATTTGGCCCATAGATTAAAATAAATGTGCTCAGTACACTTGTACCTGTTTCTGAGATATGGATTTATTTTTCTTTGCAGTTTTTCCTGCCAACTCTTTCCCCTGTTCTGCCTTCTTTACTTCATTGTGCCCTTTAGATAAATAAAGAATCTTCACATAATCCAATCCTAATACTTTGCATGCTTTTGAAGTATAATTCATGACCACAGTCTTTTCAATGTCACATCACCATTTATCAGGTATCCGCCATGAAACAGACAATCGTGCAGGACCATGAGGGGCTTCTCGGAGCCGTATGAGCTCCTGTCCTCAAGAGCTCCTAGGCAAACAGCCCAGAGCAATGTAATCATTTGCATGCGTATCTAACAAGAATGAAAGGCATATAATACGTATTAAATATAGTGTGTAATAAGTGCTATACTATATGTAAATATTGCTCTGCACACTCAGGGTCTGGAATCAGTTAATTCTTCTGGTTTGGAGAGGGGGAAATGACCCCTCCAGCTGAGTAGTAGTATGAGGAGGGACAAAGTGGAGAAGAGTATTCCAGACAGAACAAAGCAACAAACCAAGTAAACATATGATACTTTCCAGGAAGAGACAAAGTATATTCGTGCAAATGTAGAATAGAATATGTATATAAAAGGGGAAGGAATCTTGATAGGGCCAGAGATGAAGCTTGAGAAATAACTGTGATCAGCTGACAAATGTGCCTAGTTCCTATACTAAGGATATATGTTTAAAAAGAAAACTAGCCTAAGCATGACAGCTGGCTTCTCAAGAACACAAATCTACATGAGTCGGGAAAGTGGGACCAATATATCCATGCAGGGTCCTCTGATTCTCAGACTCCCTGAAGAAAGTTCAGTGACTCAACAGACCCCCTCATACCCCCCATGGCAAGACTTCATGGAGGGCAGAAGTGAGAGAGAAAATTATTGTATGGAATTGATTGTGAACTCTGGAGACAGTCCCGGGATTGAAGCCAGACTCTGACACTAACTAGCTCTGCAACCTTGGGCTACTTATATTTCACATTGCCAAACCCCAGTTTTCTCATAGATAAAATGGGGCTTAAAAATAGTTCCTAACTTTATAGAGTTGTTCTGAGAATTAGATGAGAGTTAGTGTGTGTCAAGCACTTACATTGCCTCAACATAGTAAATAATGTTATCTATTATTGTACTAATTATCAATTATTTCTGCCATTGCTTTTTAAGAATCCCTACTTTCCCTACTGGTTCATATCAGTATGTGAACATGAAGAGGCCAGAGAGAAATAAATGAATTCTAACTTCACTTTTCAAGTTAGTTTTAGTTACAATCAGGAATTGCAGGGTTTTTTCCCCCCTTAGATTTTTCCCGTCCTTCTACCTGTTCTGCACCTGTCAGCTTTAGCTTCCTGATCACTCAGCACATCGTAATGCATACACCCTATCCCTTTGGAAAGAGTTGGTAAGTGCAGTAGTCCTGTGTTGACACACTATTTTTCCTTCCCATGGCATGATCACTTATTAAATGCAACAAAATTTATTGTGCTTGAGACGATAGTATTCATCACCTAAGTAAATTTTGAAACATACATTAATTAATTAACACTCCATGAGGTAGGCAGATAGTAATTGTCATACTATTTCACAAACACAGATAAAGATACCAGAAGAAACCAAATTACTCACTAGAGTTCAAAGAGGAAATCAGTAACAACTCTGAATGTGGGACTCATATTTTTAATAGCTTTTAATTATATTTCTTTCCCCAAGGCATAAAGACTAATGTTGACATTAAAAACAATATGGAAATAACATTTTATTACCCATTAATTTATGTTTCCATATTAAAAAAAATAAAAACATACCTTCACTGGCATGCCGGTCTCTAAATATGTTCTTGGGGTGGACATTGAAGCCTTCTATGTCATGAACTGAAGATGCTCTCCGTATACTACAAATGCTTTCCTTTGATCTGGAATGGGTAAGCTGGGAGCCTGATTGTAGCATGTCAGGGTAGAGTCGGTCCCATTGCCTTTTGGGGGAGGAATGATCAAGAGGTCCAGATATATTCACCAAGGGAGAACATTTGCTGGGCTGTATCAATGCTTTTGTATCATCTGCTTCAGAGGGGCTGCAGCTTTCTTTTGTAGGAGACTTAAAGTGCTTCATGGCTACTGAATCATCACTGTGTTTAGAGGAATCAATTACTACCATATCAGGGTCTTCTTGTGGTAAGGATTGCTTTCTGTAAGTTAGAACTCTGAGACCAGGGAATTTGAACCCAAAAAGTTTTCCTACAAATGGAGACAGGAAAGACCATTATTATAAAACCAAAAATACATACCATAACAAAAATAAACATTGTTGACTCATTTTTAAGTACCAGTAAAAAGAATTATTAATCAATACTTATTAAGTCAGCTGAAATTGGAATGAGGTAGGTATGGTAGAAAACTCTGGGACCAATACGACATATAAGTAGTGATAAGATACTAAAATAATTTTTGTGTGTTTCTAATGATTAAATATACTCCAACAACATAAAAGCATTATTTATATGACAGAAAACTTTCAGTTTTAATCAACTAAATACATGTATCCAAATTTCATCCATTTTCCTAGGAAATTTAAAGGATGAACACCCTTTAGATAGGAAAAGAAGGGACATACACAAGAATGAATATAGTGCCTGCATGTGGGAGGGCAGGGGAGTTAATGTAATAAGAGTATGAGGGGTCATACAGAGCAAGATGGTGGATTGGAGACATCTCCTTGTTGACTACATATGTTGAGACAGGGGTAAGCAGTCTTTAGCCTTTTTTGGCTTGGGGGGGTATGAACAGAAACATCACTCTAGGAGCACAGTGAAGCATCAGGAGACTTCAGGAGCCAACCAGGATGTCTAGAAATAAGGAACTCCAATGCAGAAGCCAGGGGTGCTTGGTATGGGCAGAGGCTGGCCAGTCAGTCAGCTGTCCAATAGACCTCTGGGGATGGGAAAGGATTGTCCTGCAATATTTTGATTTTGAACTTGGCTGTTCCTTGGAGGAGCAAGTAGATTCAAATAGTGCAAGGCAGCTGGATTGAATGCTCAGTGGTGTGGTACTCCCACTGGCTGGCAAATCAGTGCCAGTGTGGGAAGACTACTCATGTGGGAGGATCAGTCTGCAGGGTCCTAGTGCTCAGCAGCTCTGGAGGGTCTGCTGGACTAAACTGGCCTTCTTAGGGGTGAGTGAGATGAGTGCAACCCCCAGGAGGGCTGCTTTGCTGTCAGGAAACATTGTCTAGCTTCCTGGGAAGTCTCGTGAGAGGTTTGGGACCCCAGTGGGGACTGAATGCTGACAAAGTGAACAGGCCTGGATGGAGGGCAAAGAAATCAGGAAGACAAGATTCAGTCCCCTTTACAACTAGAGAGTTGCTTCTGACCCCAAACACATACAGAAAATTTAGCATGTGTTCCCCATCTCCTAACAGTATAGCACCACCTGGTGTCCAGGCAATATATTGTAATACACACAAATGCACTCATTATTTTACATTTCTTGCTTCTTTTTTCAATTTTCCCTTAGTTTTTTCTTTGCTTTTTCCCTCTTTTGTTTTTGTTGGTTTTTATATTTAGTGTTTTTCTTGGTTTGATTGTATTTTTGTTTTTTCATTTTTACTGTTTTCAATAGCTAGGGATCTTCCATTTTGTTACAGTTTTTCAGCCTCTCTTATTCTTTCTTTCCTTTTTATTTCTCTCTTTTTTTCCTCTTTTGGTAGAGATTTTTCTTCTTTTCTCATCTTTCTGAAATAAATTTCTCAAAACAGCTAAGATATCCCTTTTTGTCCTCTTCATTATCTTATACAATTATATTTTTTATTTTTAATCTATTTTTATTATTTTTTTTCATTTTTTCCTCTTCTTTGAGGGCTGCAGGGAGTCAAAGTATTGGTCTGGCTTGGGGGTCACAGCACAGATCTGGCTCAGGAGGCCATGAGCTCACAATCTTAGGTGTCCTTCTAGCTTTAGCCTTTGGAAAGAAGGTATTGGTATGCTCCCATTGTGAAATACTGCTGATTTATTTTTACATTTGGCAGAAGTGGGATCTTGCTTTTTCCCAGGCTGGTAAGAAATTCCTGACATATAGGACCTGCCCAATCCAGCTCTCCAAAGTTCTAGAGCTCCTGGTTTGAGTAAAGTACCCCACTAAATACCACCATTTTTCCAGTTGTTCTCTCCCTCACTGTTCTTTTTTCTCATTTTCTTCAATTCTTTACTTCCACCTCCCCTTTTCCCTTATTTTTCTTCTTCATTTCTTTCTCCTTTCTTGCTCTTTATCCTTCTTTTCTGTTCAGTCTTATATCAAAAGGCCACTTTAACACCTAAGCTCTGAGACAAGGTAATTTAAAGTGAAGGAAAAAGTAGAGGAAGGAAGTGAACAAGAAGAAAACACACATGAGGAAAACCAGCAGAAAAATTCTGACAACAAGAGAAACCAGAATAGAGCAACCCCATAAGGAATTATGAGTTAGCTACTGCAGAGGATTCTACTTATAAAGAATTAGTGGAAATGATGGAAAGGGAATTTAAAATATGGATGGCAAAACAATAAAGGGAATTGATGAGAAAGTGAAAAACACAACAAAAAAATGGGTGAAAGATATGAAGAATGTAGAAAGGATATATAGTGGAGCTTAAGGAACTGAAGAAGTCAATCAGGGAACTTAAAGATGTAGCAGAAAGTATTAATTAGAGCATGGAGAAGAAAGAATCACAGAACTAGAGGATAAAGCTCTTGAGCTAAATCAAGCAGTTAAAAAGGCAGAAAAGAAGAAAATTAAGGGACTTAATGAAATGTTCAAACTTATGAATTATAGGTATTCCTGAAGGGGAAGAAGAATGTCCCAAAGGGATGAAGGATATAATAAATGAAAACTTCCCAAGTAAAAATTCCATAACATTCCTCTTAGAGGGATAATGAACCCCAGGTTTTCTCAACACAAATAGAGCATCTCCAAGATGTAATGCATTGCACTGAACCTGTCCAAAGTCAAAATGAAAGAGAAAATTCTACAAGCAGCCAGGAGTAAGCACCAAGTTATCTATAAGGGCAGATCCATCAGATGACAGTGGAATCCTCAAATGAAACTTTCCAAGACAAAAGATAGGGGGTCAGCTGCCTTTAACCTTGTTAAACAAAATAATTTTCAGATCAGTATACGGTACCTGCTAAAATAACCTTCCAAATTGATGGAGAAATTAAATCTTTTACTGTTATGTAAATAGTGATAAAATTTGCCACAAGTCCAGCTTTATAGGAAATACTAGGACCTATTCTCCACACTGACCATCGCAATGGACCCCTAACAAAGTAAACACACACAAACTAAAGGACAAAACCTAGGTTCCACAATAGTGCAAAGATAAAAATAAGCAACAGATCTTAACAAAATAAGATGAAAAGAACTCCACCACACTTATCAGTTTTCTCAATAGATGTTAAAGGCTTGAATTACCCATTGAAGAAGCAAAGGCTGGCTAACTGGATTAAAAAAGCACAATCCATCCATATGTTGTCTCCATGAAACACACCTAACCTTGAGAGATAAAACAAGACTGAGGCTAAAGGATTGGAAAACAATATTTCAGACAAATGGAAACCAGAAGAAAGGATGGATCACAATCTTATTTTCAGATATAAGTAGATTTAAAGTAACTAAAGTAAAAAAAGAAAAAGATAGACACTTCATACTGATCAAGGAAACAGTTACAATTCTAAATATTTATGCACCCACTTCATACTTGTCAAGAGAACATTTCAGTTATAAATTATTTATGCACCCAACTTAAATGCTCCTAGATTTTTAAAACAGACAATGATTGGTTCAAGCAACATGAAATCCTATAACACCTTCATAATTGGGGACTTTAACACCCCTCTGAAACAAATGGACAGATCCTCAAAACAGAAACCAAACAAAGAAACAAGGGACTTAAATGCAACCCTAGAACAAACAGGCATAACAGACATACACTGAACACACTGTCCCAAACGTAAGGAAAAGGCAATAAAGGTAGAACTCAACTTTAACAAAAATTTTCATCCCCACACTAAGACATGGAAATTAAATAACCTGATGCTGAATGACAGTGGGGTTAAGGAAGAGCTAAAGGAGGAAATTATTAAATTCCTCAAACATAACAACAATGAAACTACAAGTTACCAAAACCTGTGGGATACAATAAAAGCAGTCCTGGGAGGTATATTTATCACATTAGATGACAACATCCAAAACAGAAAAAAAGCACATCAACAATCTAATGAATAATCTTAAAGAAATAGAAAAGGAAGAGAAATCCAATCCTAAATCCAGCAGAAGAGAAATAATTAAAATTAAATCAGAAATAAATTAAATTGATAACAAAAGAATCATTCCTAAAATTAATAAAACAAAAACTTGGTTCTATGAAAAGATAAATAAAATCAATAAACCTTTGGCCAGATTAATTAGAAGCAAAAAAGTAAAACTCTAATAACCTTAATCAGAAATCAAGAAGGGGAATTATCTCAGATACAACTGAGATACAAAAGATTATCTCTGACTATTACAAGAGATACTCTACACCCAGAAATTCAAACATTTGGAGGAAATGGACCAACACCTGGAATTACATCCTCTCCTTAGACTTAAACAGGAAAAAATAGATATCTTGAACAGATCAATTTCAAGCACTGAAATCACAGAAACAATAAATAAAAAATATTGCAACAACAACAACAAAAAGTCTGGGACCAGATGGCTTCATACCAGAATTCTATCAAACCTATGAGCTTGTACCCATACTGCAGAACCAATTCCAAAACACTGAGAAGGAAGGAACATTCTCTAACATGTTCTATGAAACAAACATCACCTTGATAACTTAGGAAAGGACACAAGTATAAAGGAGAACTGCAGACAAATTTCACTAATGAATATTGATGTAAAAATACTCAATCAAATCTTAGTCAATATTACAGCTACATATTAAAAAAATTAAACATTACGATCAAGTAGGCATCATCCCAGGGACATAAGGCTGGTTTAACATAGGTAAATCCATCATATCAATAGAAGCAAAAATAAAACCATATGCTCCTCTCAATAGACGTAGAAAAAGCATTTGATAAAATTCAGCATCCTTTTCTAACAAGAACACTTACAAATATAGGAAAAGATGACACATTTTTTAAAATGAATGAAGCTGTCTATGACTACTCCACAGCTAATGTCATACTGAATGAAGTAAAAGAGAAAGCTTATCCACTCAGAACAGAAACCAAACAAGGATGTCCTCCATCACCACTACTTTTCAAAATAGTGCTGGACGTTCTAACTAATTCAATCAGGCAAGAGAAGGATATGGAGAGCATCCAAATGGGGGCACAGAAGATCAAACTCTTGCTCTTTGCATATGATATAATCTCACACTTAGAGAATCCCAAGAGTCCATCACAAGAGTCCTGGAAGTGATTAAGGAATATAGTAATGTCTCAGGGTATAAAATCAATGTCCACAAATCAGTAGCCTTTTTATACACCAATAACAGTCATATTGAGGAGCTAATCAAGGATATAATTCCCTTCACAGTAGCTTCAGAGAAAATAGTACACCTAACAAAAGAGGTGAAGGACCTCTACAAAGAGAATTATGAAACCCTAAGTAAAGGAGTAGCAGAAAACACCAACAAATGAAAGAACATACTAAGCTCTTGGCTGGGAGGAATAAATGTTGTTAAAATATCTATATTACCCAAAGCAATCTACAGATTCAGTGCATTCTCTATTAAAATACCAACATCCATACTTTATAAAACTAGAAAAAATAGGACTAGTTTCATATGGAAACAGAAAAAACCCATATATCCAAAGCCATTTTTAGTAATAAAACAAAGCAAGAGGCACCACTCTAGCAGACTTTAGATTATATTACAAGTCCATAGTGATCAAAAGAGCAGTGTACTGGCATGAAAATAGAGAGATAGAACTATGGAACCAAAAAGGAAGTCAAGAGATGAAACCAGTCTCTTACAGCCCTCTGATCTTTGATAAACCAAAGTATACAGTGAGGCAAAGAACCACTATTCAATAAATGGTGCTGGGAGAACTGGATAACCACATGTGAAAGACTGAAATTGGACCCTCACTTTTCACAAAAATTGACTCAATATGGACAAAAGATTTAAATCTAAGATATGAAAAAATAAAAATCCTAGAAGAAAGTGTGCAAAAACTCCTTGAGGATGTTGGCCTGGGCAAAGATTCTATGAAGAAGACTTCAGTGACAATTGCAACAACAATAAAAATAAACAAATGAGACTTAAGTAAACTGGAAAGCTTTTGCAGAGCTAAGGACACAACAATGAAAGCAAACAGACAACCTGCAGAATGGGAAAAGACATTTGTATATTACAAATCTGACAAAGGCTTGATAACTAAGATCTATAATTAGTTGAGAACTACAATTAATCAACAACAAAAAAAAGCAAATAATCCCATCTATCATTGTGCAAGAGTCACGAACACAACCATCTTTGAGGAAGACAGATGAATGGCTAACAAACACATGAAAAAATGCTCATGGTCCCTAATCATCAGAGAAATGCAAATCAAAACCACCCTGAGACATCACTTAACTCCAATGAGAATAGCCCACATTATAAAATCCCAGGTTTGCACATGCTGGCCTGGGTGTGGCGAGAGAGGGACACTTTTACACTGTTGATGTGGCTGTAAACTAATACAGCCACTTGGGAAAGAAGTATGGGGAATCCTCAAAGAACTGAAATTAGACCTCCCATTTGAGCCCTCAATCCCACTAATAGGCATCTACCCAGAAGAAAAAAATAATCATTTTATCATAAAGACATCTGTGCTGGATTGTTTATTGCAGTTCAATTTACAGCTGCCCAAATGTGGAAACAACCTATAAGCCCATCAACTCAGGAATGAATTAACAAGCTGTGGTATATGTATACCATGGAATATATTCAGCCATGAAAAAAGATGATGACTTTATATTTTTTGTATTAACCTGGATGGAAATGAAACACATTCTTCTTAGTAAAGTATCATAAGAAGGGAAAGGAAGTATCCAATAAACTCAATTTTATTATGAAGCCAGTAGATGATGTAACACATGCCCACATAGGAGAAAAATAGTTCTATTTCTGTCACAGGGAGGGGGAACCAGAAGAGGTGGAGAGGAGGAGAGATTGGTGTGCTTCCACAAAAAGGGCACAAGGTAGGGGTGTATGAAACACCTTTGGGCTGTGAGATAAAACTACAAGAGGGACTCTACATAAAAAAATTTAAAAATTGTGACCTGATTGTTTGTACCCTCACAATAACCCAAATAAAAAAATAAAATCCCATGTCCTACTGAAAATTAAAAAGAAGGGTATGAGGAAAGAAAGTGATATGAGGTGAGAAAAAGTGGGGTCAACTGTGTATAAAAGTTACTCATTTCATTTGGGATTCTTAAATGCTTTTGGTTTTAAAGAGAGATGGATTGTGGAGTTAAAAATGTCTTTGTCTTTTTTAAAAAAATTTTTGATGTTGTTCCCAAGTGGAATGTGGCATAAAATGGTATATATATCTCACAGTGCATGATGCAACTAAATATAATCATTAAAGGGCAGATATTAAAAACTGAAATACTAGCCAATAAATGTAAACATTAAAATGTTAGCTCAACAAACTCATTAGTAGCAACAACACAAACTAAAACAAGAGGATATCATTTTCCCATTCTTCAATTTAGCAGTAAATGAAAAAAAGCAAAACATCTAGTGTTGGCAAAGAATACTGGAGGGCATTCTGGTGCTTTTCTGGTGGGATTACAAAGTGCTACAAATTCTTTGGAAAGTCATCTTAAAATATCTATTAAAATGAAAATATATACACTTTTGATTTGTCTGCACAGACAGGATAGTACTAAGACATAAAAGCTATAAACAATGTGAATATCCATTAAGAGAGTGGCTGAATAAATTATGGCATTTTTATACTTTGGAATCTTAGGATATTCTTTTAAAAACTAGAATCTGTAATTCTTTGATGGAAGGTTGTGTAAATGCAATGTTAAGAAGCAAGGTTCATTTTCATTCAAAACAATAAAATCTTATTTATTAGTTCATACATACAAGTTGTATGGTAGCAGAGAAAGATGTGGCAGAACAGAGTCTAAACTTTTAATGTGGGTGAGTTCAGGATAGATTTGGAAGTAGGAGGTATAATGTACTGTATTATTCTTTATATCTCTATGGTTTGTTATACCAAGCATGCATTTCTTATGAATAAAAAAACTTAATAAATTAAGTAAAATGTCCACCCCTCAATAAAAAAAAAAGATGAAAGCATCCAAACAATAATCTGTAATGCAAAGCTTCTCTAAGTATTGTTTACAAGAAATTGCAAAGTTTTTCATTTCTTTCGCCAGCATAGTAGTTTAAGTCTACATCATCCCTAGTGAGTCAGTTTGTCTCTAGGCTACAATATTATCTATTTTCTTATATTCTTTAAATGTCATAGACACTTTTTTTAAAAAAATATATTTACTATGATCTTTTCCTTCATGCATGTAAGAAGGTCTGAAAACAGAGAACACTCTCAAAACTCATTAATTTATCTTTATTTTGAGCATACACGTATTCTCCTAGTTGGATGGTTTTATCTACACACATATATTCAATTTTGTCTTTACTCCAATGACTCAGAAATTTATATCTCTAGCCACCACCTTTCATCTGTGAGTTTCAAACCTGTATATCTACTGGATTCAACATCTATACCTGGATGTTTTTAAAAGACCTCAAAATAATCACAGCAAACTGAATACCATGGCCTATTCTTCCAAGCCCTGTATTTTTTTTTTCCTTTTTTCCATTGAATGCCATCACAATCCATCCAGTTGCATAAGCCTGAGAGTTGGGGGCTATTCTAGGCAATGCTCTCTCTCTTACTTTCCTCTCCTATATTCCATCAATATCAATCCCCTAATTGTGTTCACTTCACTTCCAGATCATCTTTTTAATGTTTTTATTTCTCTCATTTTTACTGCTCTTCTTTCCAAGTTACTATGCTGGTTCACCTGATTTCTGGCAATAGAATGCTAGTCACTTTTTCACATTTGTACCATAATTGTTCATCCTTAGAAAATAATTTTTATCTGCTGAAATTCATATTTGTTTATGAAGACTTGCTTATTGTCTTATTGACATTTCCCCCACTTTCTTGCTCCCCCAAATTCCCTCACTGAGGATGAAGACAAAACAATCTCTATTCTGCGGTGTCATTGCTCCTCCTTGCTTTCTAGAATCCAGCCCATAAGGACTTTGATTTCCTCTGAAGGAAGAATTCAGATTCAGGGCTTTCTTTTGTTCGATCCTTTTTACTCTGCCTACTGACCTCATCCTTGAGGATTTAGCTGCAAAGTTGTTTCTTTAGGAACATTTTTCTTCTTACCAAGTCAGTTAAGCACCCTCTTCATAGCTTTCACCCCTGTTAATAATTATACACTTGTTGATTTTCTGATTAACATTTCTCTCTACAACTGGACTGTAGGCCTCGTAAGGTGATGCCCCTATTTTGTTCACTATTGAGCCCCAGCCCTGACAGCGGTCTGAACGTGGTAGCTAAATTTCCACAAACAGATTCTAACCTGAAATGATAATGTGCTCAATTTTGACTGTGGATAAACTAGAATATTTAACTGCTCTGCTTATCATAATTAGACAATCTTAACCTCTTGGAATTGTATCGTTCCATATCTACCACAAATAATTGACTAAGCAGAACTCAATGGCTCATGAAAATAGTGGACTCTCTAACATGGCCTATGCACATGAGGTCTAACAATTAAGTTCATGAACTTGCCACCATGTGCTCATGTGTACAAACCACTTTGTAAGGTTGCATAACTTTGGTGTATCAGTGTCTCAGAATTGTGTTCCTGTTGATATGTGGCAGTGTCTTGCTGAGTGGCGCTCAATATTGTTGTTGCATGCATTTGCGTGCTATCACTAGAATGCTGCAGCTTGAATTACAGCAATGAACAAACATTCATAAATTTCTTGGCAAAAGTGGAAGTAAAATCAGGAACCTTTTAGTTTAAGTTTATGGGGATAATGTCATAAAAAATGGCAGTGTACAAATGGATTAAACATTGTTCTGAGGGGAGAGAAAGTGTCACTGATGAAGAGAGGTCAGGGCAGTCAGTAATGGCAGAACTGATGGAAACATTGCAAAAATTCACCAAATTGTGTATTAAAATCTTTGACTGAGTGTAAGAAGCATAGGAGATGGATAAACATACATAAATAGGAAAATCTTGGCCAACAACTCATGGCTCTTGTATCATGACAATGCACCAGCTCACACAATATTGTCTGTGAGGGAGTTTTTAGCTGGCAAACAAAGAACTATGTTGGAACACCTTCCCTACTCATCTGCTCTGGCCCAAATAACTTTTTTTGTGTTACCTGAAGATAAAGGAAATACTGGAAGAAAGACATTTTGATGACATTTAGGACATCAAAGGTAATATGACAACTTTGATGGCCATTCCAGAAAAAGAGTTCCAAAATTGCTTTGAAGGGTGGAGTAGGCGCTGGCGTAACTAGTTACGGTGCATCCCTTTCCTAAGGGAGTACGTCAAAGGTGATCATAGCGATATTCAGCACTTTTTTCTAGCGCAAGTTCGTGAACTTAATTGTCAGACCTCATATGCCTGATATAACTCAGTTATACAATATCTGTTACAAAAAATTTAGAATTAAGCAGACTAATTATTATAACCTTTCATTTGTGGTCTAGCCATTAAAAGTGTTAAACACATAATTAAAATAGAATCTGTTCCTCTGGTAAAAGACACGGCAACACACAGACAAACCCCAAATAATTCAACATTGAACTCTGGATTAATAAAACAAAGAGGAGAGTAACCAATAATGCTAAGTAACAATGCATCATGGTAACTGTTTTGCAAACATTCTTAGAATATTTCTGCTAATGACTTTTATATGCTCAAGTAAATTGCCAAGTTAAAAATCGGTGAACTGCATCAAAGCCATTTGATTAGTTTTAATGACATGAAATTGAGTTTAAAAGCAATTTACAAATCAATTGTGCAAGCTTATTACAATGCACTGAAGGTCAATGCCTACTTTTATTCATTCTTCATCATTTACCTTCCCCTCCTTTAAAAACATTCACCAGCTTTCTGAAATTAATGACCACGCAAGGCATTTACTTTGCTCTATAGTTTAGTCCTATCCAATGTGGTACAGATGGTCTTTTCTGCATCACTAAGTTAATATGACCATGTTATATTGCATTACAGATTTAGTTGTCTAACTGTAGTTCATCCGTAAAGAATACACATTGAGAATTTTCCTCAGTGCTAGCACTTTGAGGCATGGAGTATAAAACATGGATGATTGTAATCTTTTATGGATCTTAACACTGAAAAATATCTTTTGGGGTTAAGGCTTCAGATTTACTATATTTTCTTTAATTGGATCAATAAAATAGATATTTAGCCTATCTACTAAAATACTCATACATCTGAAATGAGAGAAACAGAATAAGGTTTTTCATATATTTTCTATATTCTCATAAGGAATTAAAAGCATTGATAAGCTACTTACATAAATGCATCACTTTCATCCAAGAAGGTATATAATTGCTAACATACATGGATTTATAATTCACTAATATATAAGGCACTTCTCAGGACATGTCACTTCTGTGAAGCTGCTGAATATAAATTTGGAAGTTGCATCTTCATGTAGCCTGTGTCATACTTAACCAGAGCTTTTTCATTTTCAACCAAGAAGACATAGAAATTTTAATCATCCTTCTCATAGAAAAATCCAGAATTATCACTCTAATTTATGTGCAAAGATGTTAAATATGTGGCCAACGTCAAATAGGACATCACTATAAAGTAAGACTAAAACAGTGGTTTCCTTGATTTAATTTCAGTTTTACCCAAGGTTTGGTGTTTCTTGGGTCATAAATACTTACATGAGAATCTAATGAAAATATTGGTTCTCACCTCTAAATAAATGCATATGAATGTACACACCCAGCCGTACTTATGATTTTAGAGGTCAAATAACTCACTCTCCCTCCTCCAACCAAAGTCTTTCCACACTGATCTCTCCTAGTATTTCCTGGGATTAGTCAATTCTTCATATTCCTTTCAGTTTAAATTTCTGTGCTTATAAAACTTTAACGGGGAGTACTCACAGAAGATGTAACAATAAAATGGGCAAGACTGGGAAGAAGAAGTTAAATTGCTATTCACATACAGCTGAAGCGTCTGCCAATCTTCCTGGGCACTCTGGAGCTGGGCTACACCTTTACAATTCCACCAAGTTCAAGCCAGACTATCTGCCCTTTTTATCCCTGTGTTAGCCAGGGAGACTACAGCCACCATAGGGGAAAGGCCTTGGGTACGGCAGTCCCTTGTCTGTGACAACAATATCCAGGGAGGGGCAGAGCTTTGTATCCTCAAAAGTAGGTATTTCCAGCAGCTGGGCTGTCCCAGCCCTGAGGAAGGTATCTTGGCTCAACACCATAGTGTCCAGGACAGACTTGGAGAAATAGACACTCTTTGGCATGAAAAAATTATGCTCTGAATTAAGTTTCCTATCAGTTGTTATTACACATAGTAAAGATGTGTGAATTAATATCAATGTACCTTTCTAAAGTCAGAGTACTTACAAGGCTAACACATAAATTGACAGCTGTAAAATCAGTGTCAGAATTTTCTCCAGCCAGATAACCTTGGATGTACAAAGAAACTTGATTTTAATCCCTGAGTCAGAGAGAGGAAAAGATCAAGTTTGATAGGAAAAGAGAGATGATTGATATATCTGCCTTTTCTTCGGGGAGAAAATTTTCATAAAGGCACTGTGAGAGGACAAGAGTCTTGCCTAGTAGTACACAGAGGAGGTATGTGATGCTGCCTGTGAACTGCCAGAACAACCCAAGGGGTTGCCAACGAAGGTTGTCGTCAGCATTTAGCCTGGGAAAAAGTAACATTCAATGTGAACTCGATACTAACCCAGTGGCTACCCTGATGGGTGGATAACCGGGCAGTACAGCCAGGATAGTCCTGGTGTTAGTGCTAACAGGAGATCATGAGGGGGTCCACTGACCTAGTAAACCTGAAGCTAATTATGGGGCCTTTTAAAGTAGCAGATGTGATCAATGATGACTGGAATGACCAAGAATCCTGAGATATTTCCTAGGGTCATAAATACCAGAGAAATAGCAAGACCTTACCATATGGTAGTAAGCGTAGGACCAAATTGGAATCTGGAGGCAATGCAAGACAGAGGGGTTGTCAGTGCCGCAGTGAGGCCTGAGGACAATCCCTGGAGGGGCTGTAGCAACAGAGGACTTCCCTGAGCGTGTTGACAGATGCTGATGATATCTGAGACACACTGCTTGTGACTTGCTGGTCATCACAAGAGCAAGGAAGCAGAAAACATAGATTTGGATAAGAGAGACAAGACAGATGACAGGACAAAGTGGTAGCCTGCTCAGGGTTAAAAATCCCTCACTGAGGGGAGATTGCGAATTAAAGCAAACACATCAGTATTACATACACCTAATTAGGTTTCTTTGTGTTTAAAATAATTGCTTAATGAATCAATGCATGAATTACCCATACTGTTATTTTGTTTCTCCTGAATTAATCTCTTCCTTTTCTGACTAAATATTGAACGGTCCATTTAAGTCTTGAGAAAGTGATGTCTGAATCTGGACTAATCTGGGATGATCGTATAGTTATCACATTGACCCGAACTCCTATGATGGAGGGTTCCAAACACAATGGCAAAGACACCAGTTACTCAAATGCTTTGTAAATAGAGACTGTTCCTGATTTGTGTTTTGTTTAGCAACAAAATCTCCAAAATTGAGGGCCCTTTGGGTTGGATATGCCAATTTGAGCATTTATTAATAATCATTGTTAATGGAGAGAAAATGCATATTTTTTTCCAACTACTAGCAATTTTCTTTTCTCTTTCTTTCTTTTTTTTTTTTTTTTTCTGAGATAGGGTCTCATTATGACACCATTGGTAGAGTGCCATGGTATCACAGCTCACAACAACCTCAAATTCTTGGGCTTCCAGAGGTTCTCAACCTGTAGGTCACAACCCCTTTGTAACAATGAAAATATATCGTGGCATTAGGAAGGTTGAGAACCACTGGAAGCAATTCTCTTGCCTCAGCCTCCCAAGTAGCTGCGATACAGGCTGACACAATGCACGGCTATTTTTGTTGTTGTTATATCATTGCTGTTTTGCAGACCCGGGCTGGGTTGGAACCCACCTGCCCTGGTGTATGTGGCCGGTGCCCTAGCTCTTGAGCGATAGGCACTGAACCCTAGCAATTTTCTTAATCCTAGAAATATACAATTTCTCCAAGTCCTGTGGGGAGACATGTCATAAACTTTATTGTAAATATGACTTTAACTTTCCACAGATTTCTTTTTGCAACAACCAAATTTAAGCTTTGTTTACACCAAATTTAAACTTTAAAAAGAGGAAAATCTCAAACACAAGATAATAAGCAACATTACTTACATTGTAAAGCCTTTAATTAGATTCATCTGAAGAATAGATTGTTTCTATAGTGAAGCTTACTGAATGGGAAACTATATTACGATGGCAGCTCTTCATCTTTGAATTAAAGAATGACTTTCAGGTCCAGTGGAAAATACCAAAAACATTGTGAAAAGTTCTTTTATTGAGCAGCTACCAGAATACAGAAAATTTCTTTGTTCTTTAGTTTGAGGTCTAAACCTTATATACAAATTTGAGAAAGTAATGTATCTATTGAGGTAAATGTATATTTTATGTGTCAAATGTCCAAAGTATTGAATCCAAGGCATATAAATATATTTTTTGCTGCTTAAATTAGCTAGATAATTGCCTATATTTTCAGCTATATTTTGGGTGTTTAGGTAAAGCTTTTAAAATAATTCAAATTTTTTGGCTCTGTGCCCATAGCACAGTGGTTACAGCACCAGCCACATATATCAAGGCTGGTGGGTTTGAACCCAGCCTGGGCCAGCTAAATAACAATGACAATTGCAACAAAAAAATAGCTGGGCTGGGCTCAGCACCCATAGCACAGCTACTTGGAAGGCCGAGGCAAGAGAATTACTTAAGCCCAAGAGTTTGAGGTTGCTGTGAGCTGCGACGTCACAGCACTCTACTGAGGGCGATATAGTAAGAGTCTGTAAATTCAAATTTTTATTTTCATAAGCCTAAAAGGAAAATTCTCTTTGATTTGGAGAGTGTAATTTTAGTCTTTTTAAAGATAATGCAATCTCTTTTATAGTATGTAAGATTAAATGGAAAAGTTCACTTCTGAAAATAACTGTGAGAATAAGATAGTATAGAAATTTATATTTATGTTACTATTTTCTTTATATTTAGTTTCACTTAAAATCTAGCTTTTATAGTTTTATCCAAACATTAATTAAGTTAGACCATGGGCTTCAAACTTTCAAGGGAATCAGAATGACCTTCATTATTTATTAAAAGATTGCTGAATTTCTGTTTTTCAAAATTATTGATTCTGATGTAAGGCCCAAGAACTTGCATTTCAAACATGTTGCAAGCTGATAGTCTCCCACTTTCTCACTGACTTAGGCAATCTGAATAATGCTCATTCAGTAGGAAAAAAATAACAACTATTCAATGGGAAAATACATTATTTATTTATGTATTCTACAAACGTATATTAGATATTTACTATTTGCAAAGTCTTAGAAATACATGAAAGGAAATACAATTCCCCTGCTATGAAGTATCTCCGGAGCAGTGCGGGCTGTTTATTCTCAGTAGAACAAGTGTCAGGGAAGGAAGTCGGCAGGTTTGTGAGAGATGCCCCGGAAGGGAGGAGAGCACGGGCAAAGTGGAGATGTGAGCGTGTGTTAGGACCTGAGCTTCATCAGTGAGTGAGATGTGTTTGCCCAGGGTGGGTTGATTAAGGAATTTCTCCTGCCCAAGGCCCTTCCTCCCTTATTTGAGGCTTAAGAGGTGAGGTTCTCTGTGAGGGAACAAAAAATGGATTTGAGGTCAGAGTCACGTAAAGCCCAGGGAACTTTGGCAACACTTGCTCAGAGAAAAGGCTGAAGGATTTGAGGAAAAATGTATCTCGTATATAGTTTTGATATGCAGTATACTCATTCATTAACTGGGTAAAATTCATTCTATTTCTGAGAATAAAGAAAAATTAACTCAGGCCTATTTCCTGCTAGGAAATGTCAAAATTTCAGTGTAATGTAAATACTTCATGTATTTTTTGACAATGATAGGAATAGCAATTTATTTATTATTACTATACAGAAACTAGTAATTTATTAAATTACTTAATTTAAATAAAAATATTTTAAATTGATAAGAGGAGTGAAAATGTTAGTATTTAAATTTATTTGGAGATAGAAATTTAAGGCCAACTTTTATAGTGGCTCAAACTGACTTCAGTTTAAAATAAATATAAAAATAGAATGCATTCATTTTTTGTTTGCATGTATATTTCTATATTGAGGTTTAGATTTAAGTTAGGTTCTCCTTCTACCCTCAAGAAATGCTTAGACTGGAATCTCTCTGGTAATCTGTAATGCCAGAAAAAAAGAAATGTTTAGAAAGTTAGAATATGTGTATGGGTATATACATATGTCAACCAGAGTGTGAGACTAGACTTATGTTACACAACAGAAGAAATGTAAAATTCAAACATACTTTGCAATAATTTGAAATGAAACTTAAAAAATATTTTATTTAAAACACTAAAAGTGGGCTCAATGCCCATAGCACAGTGGTTGTGGTGCAGCCACATACACCAAAGTTGGTGAGTTCAAGCCTTCCCTGGGCCAGCTAACCAGCAATAACAACAACAACAAAAATAGCCAGGCTTTGTGGTGGGCACCTGTAGTCCCAGCTACTTGGGAGGCTAAGGCAAGAGAATCACTTAAGCACAAGAGTTTGAGGTTGCTGTGAGCTGTGACGCCATAGTACTCTACTGAGGGTGACATAGTGACACTGTGTCTCAAAATAAATAAATAAATACATAAATAAAACATTCAAAGTGAAAAATCTCTTATATTTGAAGATAATTAACTCAGACATTAGTAAATGTCAACAAGAACACTTAATTTGTCTTCCATGTTATACAAATTTTCTAGAACCAAACAGTAGAGAAGACAAAGAGAACACAGTTTTTTTCTTTTACTATCAGTTCCTTTAGATGTGTCCCCTTATAGTTGGTCAAAAAAATACAATTTTCTCTTTCACTTGGTATCATTTCCATTGTTTGGATTGCAGAATTTTTATAAAAATCCATCAATGAGTAAAGAGCTAAATTATGTCTTTTATTTGTTATTTACGGCTATTATTTGGCTCAATATTTGTCAATTTGTAGTCTGACGCATCAAAACACTTTCTTCTGTATTTGCTTCATTCCGGGGACATAAATCATCTATCTGTTGCCGATTCTCTATCTTCTACAGAGAATAAATTTGTGAAAAATTAGATCTTCCAAACAAAGCCACTCACTTTTTTGGAGTAATGTTCCTGACCCTGAAACTAGATACTTGAACTAAGAAATGATTCCCACTTTATTCAATACAAGTCTCTGGGTTTCAAGAATTGAGTCAGCCCAATATATCATAATCCCTTTTTATAATCCTTTTTTTCCATTGTGTATTTAGCTCCTCTTCTTTTCTGTGCTTCTTCTTAACCTATGCTTCTTGTGTTGTCAGTTTACATTTTTCCCTTTATTTTTTCTTCTTTTCAGGAAAGGAAGTTAAATTTAGAGAAACCCATGTCTTTTCCAACAAACAATAACTCTTTTTTTTTTTTTTTTTAACAATAACTCTTAACTCATTATTCTCATTTAAATTCTACAACTGTGGGGTGTGAATTCATAGACACACACACAAACATACACACACCTTCTTACGTAATTACGAACTCCTTAGATGAATGATTAAGAATTAGTTAAATGGAAAAATGGAAGTGCCAGTTTAAAATTTGCTTCTATGAATGTCATCATAAATGTTTTTTGTAATCATACTTTCATTTCATTTTAAGTGATTGAAAAGCTTGCATTTGTATTGTGGTTCTTGAAGTAATGATATTACTATTTTGAAGGTAAAGACATATCTGGTAAAATAAATGCATCAGAATTCGATTTTCTTTTTTTTCTTTCCCCTTATTTTATTTTATTTTAATTTTTTGTGGTTATCTCTAGGACAACAATGCTTAAAATAGCCAATATAATTGTTTTACACTGGTAGTAAAATTATAGTTTAAGTAAAAAAAATCAGCAACTTTTTCCAAATATAGGTAATAATATGAAGTGGAAATTGAATAGTATTAGAAGCTACCTAGCATAATTTGTCTCTCTTTAACTTTTTAGCTTGATTTAACAATCAATTCTTCAAAAACTGACACCAAATAAAGAGAAATCTAGACCAAAATACAGGTTATAAATAATGGGCTTTGTAATCCTCTGGAAACAATTTTATCTGTTTAGTTGTACTCTCTCCAGTGATTCCCTATCTGAGTGACCGCGGCAGTGTAGGGAAACCTTTCATACTCACAAAATAAGGAGCAGAATCTCTCTTGCATTTGGTATGGCTAACACATTAAATGCTATTTTAATCACAACATAAAGTTCTATAGATTGTGTATTATATCCTGACAGCTACTGCATAGATTATCTTTTATTCAGGAAATAGAGGTTTCAAATCTTCATTGACATTTCAGTTTTCAGTGGATACATTATTTTTTTAAATTCCCCTTCTTTGCCTTTTGCCATGCTGCTGAAACACCCTATCTATCCAATGTGATAGGCCATGAAAGACAACTATTCCATGGGAATAATGAAGAATTTGAGAAGATAACAAAGAAACTAAACTAGGTATCCCCACCAAATTACCATAGTGATATTCATGACATAAATAGAGGCTGACATTAGCTAAATTGTACTCCCAGGAATCATTCAGTAATGACCAAATTATTTAGTGGAAAATATAACAAAATTGAAGTTGTCATCAACTTCAAGGTGTAAGATTTTGAGATAAGAATAGCTTTTCAGAGTAGTTCAATTTTGTCTCTAAATATGTCACCCAGAAGATGAAAGAACTGGTGACTCTGATAGAGTTTCTCCCAAGTGTGATACTGTTCAGGGTAAAGCATTAGAATAGTGGAATGACATTATTATATTGGTCCCAAGATTGTTTTCATAGAACATTGGACTATCGTTTAGATATACCTGAGGAAGTAATTAATACTATGAAAAATTATTGGCTGATGTATGTTTGATTTAGTATTATACTTAGGTTTACAAAATAGGCATTTGGGAAAATGATTTTTATTTTATATATCTTTTAATACCTAAATTTATATACAGCATAACAATTTTTTTCAAAAATTAACATTTTGTGACAAGGCTTCCAGCTTCTTATGGATAACAACAGGTATCTAAATTCCATTTTCCTTGTGAATCCTTCCTAAACTATAGAGATCAATAAGAAGAGGTAGGCAAATAAAAGTAACCATAAACCACTCCAACAAAGTAACCAGAAAAAGAAATTTCGCAAACTTCAATAGGTGGGGAAATAAACACCTGAGACCAGCAAAATTAGCTCAGGAGATCACACTCAATAGAAAGTTAAACAGAAACCAAATGAAAAAGCTGAGTACAGAATTCTCCTTGGAATGATAGAGCACATACCAAATGAGATGCACAGAAGAGGGTCTCACACTGAGTGAGAAATACTGAGAGCAGATCTGTGAGATGAATGGTTAGAGCACTAGTTACTGGAGAGACAATAGACAGGCTTAAAAAGTGCCCAAGACCCCAGACACCAAAATCACTTACAAGGACAGTCAGGTTGGCATCAGACTCCTGATCAGCAACAGTTGATGCAAGAAAATAGCGTAACGCCCACAGATTTCCAAAGCAATGAAGTGTGGGCCATATATTATGTGATATCTACCTAGGCTTTCCTTCAAATGTCAAGGATAAACAAAAACAGTATTGAAATCTGGAAGAAAATGTTGAGAAAACTCTTCTAAATATTGGCCTAGGCAAAGAATTTCTGAAAAAGAGCCCAATGGCAAACACAGCAACACAAAAATAAATAAATGAGACTTGATTAAATGAAAAGGCTTCTGTACAGCTAAAGAAATAATCAACAGAGCAAATAGACAACCTACAGAATGGGAGAAAAAAATATATGTGTGTGTGTGTTTATGTATACATATATATATAAATTTTATTATGGATTAATATAAGGGTATATACAATTAGGTTACATTGTTTGCATTTGTAAGGTAAAGTTGAAAGTATGAGTTGTAGTTGAGTCCTGCACCCAGTAAGTGTACCATGTTGTATTTGTGCCCTACGTTGTACCCAATAGGTGGGAACTAATCAAGTTCCTTCCCACTCCCCTTTTCTTGAATTTAATATTTAATTGTATTTTATCTTGAGTAGGCCTGTGTTTAGTGGATCTACTATTTTCAGATTACTTCTGAGTACATGGATATTTGCTTTGGCATTCTTGAGATACTTTACACAGGAGAATGTTCTCCATATCTATCCATCCATCTCCTTTGTAGATTCTAATACCACAACTCAAGCAAATCAGCAAGATAAAAACAAAACAAAAAACTCTATTAGAAAGTAGAAATGACACAAATACAAACTTTTCAAAAGAAGATAAACAGCCAATAAACATACAAAAAATATTATCAACATTACTAATCATCAGGAAAATGCAAATTAAAACCACAATGAGATATCACTTTATCCCTATCAGAATGATTTTTATTAAAAAGTCCAAAAATAATACATGCTAGTATAGATAGATAAAGGAGCACTTAAGGACTGTGGTGGGACTACAAATTAATACAACCTCTATGGAAAACAGGATGAAGATTCCTCAAAGAACTATAAGTAGACCTAGCATTTGATTCAGCAATCCCACTATTTGAGTTGATTCCATATCATTCCAATTATGAATTATGTTGTAGTAAACATTTGATTGCAAGTGTCTTTGAGATAAAATGACTTCTTAAAGACAGACTCTTGCAATCAAATGTTTACTATAACATAAACATAATTCTCATTGAAAAGATAAGGAATCGACCCACATGCCCATTAATTTTATGAGGAGATTAACAAAATGTGATGATATATGTATGAGGTCTGTCAATAAAGTCCTCAAGAAAAAGTGCTACATGCCTCATTGCTGAAAACCACTCAGGTCACCTTTGAAGTATTCCTCTTGGGACGTTATGTACTGATGCCAGTGCCAAGTTCACCGTTCAAAGCAATTTCACAACTCCTTTTCCGGAATGACTATCAGAGCTGTCATTGTATGATGTCTGACAATTAAGTCTGTGAATTTGCCCCCATGCACTTACATTGGCAGCATCATACAAACAACTCAGTAAGGTTTCACAACTTCGGTATATCAGTGTTCACAGCTGTGTTCCTGTCAGTGTGTGGTGGTGTCTTTCGGAGTGAAGTTCATTATGTTGCTTGTTTTTGTGCCATCGGACAAGAGCTCTGATTTCTTTTACAATTTTGTTTTTATAAATTTTACAAATCTCCACACCCATTCTTAACAAATATAAGTCAATGGAAACTACCTAAAAGTTATAAAACACATATAACTCAACCCTCATGCCACTATTTTAATCAATAAGAAGTAATGTTGGCATTCACACAAAGTCAGGGCCACAATTAGGTAAAGTAATATGTTAATATTGCATATTAAACATGCAATAATTATAAAGGAAAATGAAAATCTCTGTTTTATAGTAGAATATTTGAAAAATTCATGAGAGTCAACATACAAACCATTCAAACTAAGACAATTCATTAAGAAGTTTGGATTAAAAATTAACATATGTAGAAAAAAAGAATTGTCTTTATAAGAAGACAGAATAAAGGAGAAGATTCCATACATAATAGCAGCAACAACAAAAAGTTAAGTGCCAAAAAGCAAAGAGAACAAATGAGGAAAATTTTGAAACACTCCAGAAAGGCATAAAGATTGAACTTAAAAAATTAAAATACATACCATATTCTTGGATAGAATAAGCATGACAAAGACAGTTAATCTTCTCAAATTAATCAAAACAAATAATATGAATCCAATAACAAATATTAAAAGGGTTTTTATGAATCTAGAAAAGTTGATGCTAAAGTTCATAAAGAAAATTATTAAGAAATAACCCCAAACCAGGCCAGGTGTGGTGGCTCAGGCCTGTAATCCTAGTATTCTGGGAGGCCGAGGTGGATGGATTGTCTGAGCTCAGGAATTTGAGACCAGCCTGAACCAGAGAGAGACCTCATCTCTTAAAACTAACCAGGTTTGGACTCTGTGCCTGGAGCACAGTGGTTACAGCACATATATTGAGGTTGGCAGGTTCGAACCAGCCCAGGCCTGCTAAGCAACGATGACAACTGCAACAAAAAATAGCTTGACATTGTGGTGGGCATCTGTAGTTCCAGTTACTTTCAAGGATGAGGCAAGAGAATTGCTTAAGCCCAAGAGTTTGTGGTTGCTGTGAGCTGTGAAGTGACATCACTGTACCAAGGGCAACATGGTGAGACTCTATCTCAAAGCAAGCAAACAAACAAACAAACCAAAAAAACAACCAGCTGGGCTTTGTGCTGGGCACATGTAGTCCCAAATACTCAGGAGGCAGAGGCAGGAGGGGGCTTTGGCTTGAGCCAAAAAGTTTGAGGTTGCTGTGAGCTACGATGCCAGGGGACCCTTCCATAAATGACAAAGTAAGACTGTCTCCAAAAAAAAAAAAAAAAAAAAAACACAGAAAGAAAAACCCAACCCTTGCCTCAAATTATTATCATTCAAAAGGGAGCATATTATATCAGATATTAATTGTCTATGTAAAATGGCATGATTCTGAAGAATAAATAGATCAACAGAACATAATAGAAGTCTAGAAATAGACTCATGCTAATAAGGAAGTTGACTATGTAATGAAAGTTGCATCTTGAATTACTAGCAAAGGATGACTTTTTAATAAATGATATCAGAACAATGATAGTCATTGATAAAAAGATAAATGTCTACATAAATTCAAATGGAACAGAGGTTTTAAAAATGAAATTATATAAGTTCTAAGAAAAAAAGTGAATTAATTTACAGCCTAGGAGTGGTGAAAACTTTTTAGTTATGACTTGAAACCTCAGAAAAAACAAAGAAAAAGGTTGATAAATTTAGGAACATTAAAGAACAAAAAAAAACTCTTCTGCACAACAAAAATCATGAAAAAGATAAAATATAAAAAAAAAAAGATAAAATTATTTTCTAGGGAAGCTATTCACAGTTTATTTTACAAATTGATAACACAGGAAAAAGAAATAATAGAAAACATGTAAGAAAAATGGACAACTCACAAAACAATAAATGCCCACACTGTTTAAACCCAGGGTGTCCATAAAGTTCATGTGCAACTTTAAATTGCACACTATTTAAAATTGCACACACACCTTATGGCTACCTTGTATATGAACTTCGCACTATAGTAAGAAAAACATAAACTAAATCTAATTGAGGCATTATTTTTCACATCTATCATAATGACAAAATTAAGAAGACTGAATCTGACTCATTCTGTGACATGGATTTTGGGGTGGGGAGAAGACAAGGACTATGGTCCTCAGCCCACCAGGCCACAGACCAGTACTGCACAACAGGCGGTGAGGAGAGGGTGAGTGAGCAAAGCTCCATCTGTATTTACAGCCACTCCTCATCACTTGCGTCATCACCTGAGCTCACTTCTGTCAGATCAGAGTGACATTCGATTTGAAAGAAGCCTGAACCCTGCTGTGAACTGCGCACATGAGAGATCTGGGTTGTGTGTTCCCCTGAGAATCTGATGCCTGGTGATCTGAGATGGAGCTGAGCCCATGATGATAGTGGTAGGGAGTGGCCGCAAATACTGATTATCATTGGCAGAGAGGTCTGACTGCACAGAGACCATAATAATTCAAGTGCCTGCAGACTCATATCAAAACCCCGTCAGTGAGTAACAAGTGATAATTAAGCTGTATCAGTGTCACACTTTATAGTGGCAGTGAGTTGATGTACTTTAAGTATACTGCTGCATCTGATGGAAGGCTTTAAGGCAGAATGCAACATTTATTTTCATATGTGCATAGCCTGCCCATTATTTTATTTACCACTTTCATCTGTGTCTCTTTTCCACATTTTCCCAGTCACAGTTTTGGTAAGAACACAAGCTAACCTTAGCAAAAGCGAGTAGAAAATAAATGTCACTGGAGAGCTTCTTTGAAAGCAGTAAAGACCCAAAGATCAGATAGCAGAAGACTCTAAGACTGCCAACAAAATGCAAGCTGCATTATAAAAAAATACCAAGAGTCCTGATTAAATTACAGGGCCATTGACACAGGTGACTCACATTCTTCAAGCCTACTTTGTATAATTGGTGACTGGCTAGCCATTGACATCAACAAACTTCCCAAACTGCTTCTCCACATGGAGACCAAGCACCCTTCATTAAAACCCTTTGGAGTTTCTCAAAAGAACAAAACATGAACATGGAGCACAGAAGCAATTTGATGAAGGCCACTGTTTCATCAAATCTGTCTGCACTGAGAGCATGGTTCTGACCACATGGCTAAAGCTAAGGAGCCCTTTCCAATTGGTGGAGAGTTGACCCTGTTGCTAAGGACATTTGCTGTGAACTTTTAGGAGAGGGTGTAGATCAAAAGGTGGTACACGTTCTTCTTTTGGCTAACACCACCTCTAGACAAATTGATGAAAGAACAGAGGACATTGAGGCACAATTGTTACAGAGAATTAATGAGTCACTGTCATACACAATCCAGGCTGACCAGTCTACTGGTATTGACAAGGCAAAAATCCTTGTTTTTGTGTGATACGTTTTTTAGGAGGATGCGCCTAAGGATATGTTATGTGTACTTCGGTTGCTAACCAACACCACAGCGGCAGAACTATTCAAGTTCTTGAATTATTACTTATCAGGAAAATGGAATTCTTCCTTTTGTCTAAACATATGCACTGACAGAGTAGCTGCCATGACTGGACGACTTTCTGGTTTTACTATGCGGGTCAATGAGATCACATCTGAACCTTAGTCTACATGCTGTCTCATCCATAGAGAAATGCACAATTTATTCCAGCATTATGTGTAATAGTCAAAGTTTGGAAACTAATTAAATGTCCATCAGTAGGGGACTGGTTGGAAAACTATGGTCTATCCAAGGTGAATGGCTTCTAAAGCAGCCAGTAGTAATGTTCTAAAGGGTAACATCATCTGTGCCTTCCTTATATAAAACCATTTTACTTCAAATGTAAACATGTTATAAGAATGGAATCAAAATGAAAAACACATTAACACTTCTACAGTAACAGATTACCAAGAGCATTGCATACATGTTGGCTTTTACTTACGGTTTACAGTTTTGACGGGTAATATTGGGTTTACCCTCTCCGGGGAGGCTGCATTTTTATCATCATTCACATATTCAAAATTAATGATGAACATCATTGCCACGCCTTCTTGATTCTTCACTGGAATTATGTGAGTGTTGCAAATGAAAGTAGATCCTAAAGAGAAGGAAATGGAGTATTAGTCTGAAATATACCTTTATTTTGAACTGTCAGTAATGTTAGAACTGAAATCTATGCCATAAAGAATATTCTATCTTAAATGGTCATGGAAATTCAATAAAAATAATTTGAGTTTTTAATTCACAGTTTATTGCATACATATTCACTTAAAATATGCACAAATTTTGACAGAAAGATTTTATAGGCAAATTCAGTTATTACTCTATTATAGACAAACAGAAATATCAAATCCCATTTTCTTTTATACTCATCCATATAATAGTTCATATTTTAAAAATATATATTCTTTAACTTCCTTGAAATAATTCTTACCCTTTCCTTACATTTTTTGATTAAATCTAAATCTATTAAAATACATTTATATATACAATGAAGATATCTCATTTTGTGCAGTCTTGATTTTAGCAATAAACAAATTAATCCCTTTTCTCTTTTAATTTCTTTGATATAAAATAGTAAATTATTGTCTCTGTCTTAAAATGTTCCCAGAATTCTTTATTTTTTTTATAAAAATCATACTGCTCAAATTACAATGGTTTTGTTTAATTTTTAATCTGTTAGAAAACAAGAACACATTTTTGTCTAGATTATTGTGTTAATTTGATACATTCAACCCAAACCATGATATTCTTAGAGAAGCAAAATTTATAGATAATAAGATATATATTATAATAGTTATTTGAAAAGGAAATGAACAAAGGGATGACTCAGTTTGTAATCAATCACCAAGACCTACTAAGTTTCCAGCAGAAACACAAAGATTTAAGGTTTAGAGCATACAGTTGAGAAGTTGATTCTTGACTCTTTGGAGCTGACTTCTAGAATTCTCTTAAAGCAGCTGGCTCAAATTTTTACCCTCTATGTATTTTCTTTAGTCATGGCAAGGAAAACCTCACAGGCTAGAGATTTGTTTGAGCTAAAAATAAAGTATTATACTTTTACAATGTAAGACTTCCAAAAGTGTTCTTAATCATTCAGCAAGTAGTGACTGCTTCCTTTTTTTTTTTTTTTTTTATAATTTTATTGAATCATAATTATGTACATTAGTGCAATCACAGGGCACGATTCATATACATTCAGAAATATTTTGATCATACTGTTACAGATATCCTTCATGGCATTTATTAATCCATTCATGGATCGACGGGCACTTGGGTTTCTTCCATGACTTAGCAATTATGAACTGGGCTGCAATGAACATTCTGGTACACATGTCTTTGTTATAATGTGAATTTTGGTATTCAGGGTATATACCAAGTAAAGGAATCATAGGATCAAATGACAGGTCTATTTTTAGATCTCTAAGTATTCTTCCTTCCAAACATTCTTCCGAAAGGAATGTATTAGTGTGCATTTCCACCAGCAATGTAGGAGTGTTCCCTTTTCTCCACATCCACACCAACATCTCTGGTTTTGGGATTTTGCTACATGGGCTAATTGTACTGGAGTTAGGTAATATCTGAAAGTAGTTTTGATTTGCATTTCTCTGATGATTAAGGATGGTGAGCATTTTTTCATGTGTCTATAGGCCGTGTGCCTGTCTTCTTTAGAGAAGTTTTTTCTTCAAGTCCTTTGCCCACCCTGTGCTGGGATCACTTATTCTTTTCTTGCTAATATGTTTCAGTTCTCTGTGGATTCTGGTTATTAAACCTTTGTTGGAGGTATAACCTGCAAATATTTTCTCCTATCTGAGGATGCTCTGCTTGCTATACTTACTACATTCTTGGCTGTGCAGGAACTTTTTTAGTTTGATCAGGTCCCAGTAGTGCATTTTAGATACTACTTCAATTGCCTGGGGAGTCCTCCTCATAAACTATTTACCCAAGCCGATTCCTTCAAGGGTTTTCCCTGCACTTTCTTCTAGAATTTTTATAGTTTCATGTCTTAAGTTTAAGTCTTTAATCCAGTGAGAATCTATCTTAGTTAATGGTAAAAGATATCGATCCAGTTTCAGTCTTCTAAAGGTCACTAGCCAGTTCACCCAGTACCATTTGTTAAATAGGGAGTCTTTTCCCCACTGAATGTTTTTAATAAACTTGTCAAAGATCAAATAACGATAAGTAGCTGGATTCATCTCTTGGTTCTCTATTCTGTTCCAAACATCTACCTCTCTGTTTTTGTGCCAGGACCAGGCTGTTTTGATCACTATCGATTTATCGTAGAGTCTCGGGTCTGGTAGCATGATTCCTCCTGCTTTGTGTTTTTTCTGAGTAATGTCTTGGCTATTCGAGGTTTTTTCTGATTCCATATACAACAAAATATTAGTATTTCAAGATCTTTAAAATATGACAATGGAGGTTTAATAGGAATTCCATCAAAAATAAATATTGCTTTGGGTAGTATAGACATTTTAGCAATGTTGATTCTTCCCATCCATGAGCATGATATGTTTTTCCATTTGTTAATATTTTCAGCTATTTCTTTTCTTAAAGTTTCATAGTTCTCTTTATAGAGGTCTTTCATATCCTTTGTTAGGTAAACTCCCAAATATTTCATCTTGTTTGGCATTACTGTGAAAGCTATAGAATCCTTGACTGATTTTTCAGCTTGGCTATTGTTGGTATATACAAAGGCCACAGATTTATGGGTGTTGATTTTGTAGCCTGAGACATTACTGTATTCCTTGATCACTTCTAAAAGTTTTGTAGTAGATTCCCTGGTGTTTTCCAGATATACAATCATTTCATTTGTGAAGAGTGAAAGTTTGATCTCTTCTAACCCTATGTGGATACCCTTGATCGCCTTTTCTTCCCTAAATGCAATGGCTTAAACTTCCATTACAATGTTAAAGAGCAGTGGAGATAACGGGCAGCCTTGCCTGGTTCCTGATCTAAGTGGAAATATTAGAATTTAACTCCATTCTATACGATATTGACTGTGGGTTTGCTGTAGATGGCCTCTATTAGTTTAAGAAATGTCCCTTCTATACCAATTTTCTTAAGTGTTCTGACAATGAAGGGATGCTAGATATTGTCAAAAGCTTTTTCTGCATCAATTGAGAGAATCATATGGTCTTTATTTTTTAATTTGTTTATGTGCTGAATTAGATTTATAGATTTGTGTGTATTGAACCAGCCTTGAGACCCTAGGATAAAGCACACTTGGTCATGGTATATAATTTGTTTGATGTGTTTCTGGATTCTGTTTCTTAGGATCTTGTTAAATATTTTGCATCAATATTCATTAGTGATATTGGTCTATAATTTTCTTTTCTTGTTTGGGTTTTTCCCTGGTTTAGGGATCAAGGTGATGTTTGCTTCATAGATTGTGTTGGATAGTATTCCTTCTTTTTCTATATTTTGGAAGAGGTTTAGTAATATAGGTAGTAGTTCCTCTTTAATGTTTTGTTAGAATTCTGACGTGAAGCCTTCTGGTCCCAGGCTTTTCTTTTTAGGGAGATTTTGTATACTTGATGCTATTTCAGAACTTGATATAGGCCTGTTCAACATTACCACTTTGTTCTGGCTAAATCTTGGTAGGTGGCGTGCTTCCAAGTATTGATCAATTTCCTTCATATTTTCATATTTCTGAGATTAAAGTTTCTTGTAATATTCATTAAGGACTTTTTGAATTTCTGATGTGTTTGTTGTTATTTTGTCTTTACCACTTCTGATTGATGAAATTAGAGATTTTTCTCTTTTTTTTCTGGTTAGGTGAGCCAAAGGTTTATCTATTTTTTTTTTTCAAACAAAAAGGGATAATTTATTGGGGAAACTTGAGCCCGCCCAAAGAAGTGCAGCCAGGTTTCACAAAAGTCTAGGAGGAGGATATGGACGTCACCCAGAACCAAAGCAGTAACTTGCCCATCCAGGGCTAGACAGTCTCTGGTCTCTGCTTCTCTCAACCCCTCTACTTTATTATAAACACAACTTCTCCTTTTCTAATGCTTTGTATACATGGCGGAAAATGGTGGCCCCAAACTCCAACCTCTGACATCCCTAGATGCCATCAACCAAACAACTGAGTGACATTCCGGTTCCTGGAAGAAAGATTCTATCATGCCCAGCTTGGATCAGGAGTTGGCCAGTCTCGTGAGGTTGTAATAAGAAGGCTTACAGCCCTTCACTGGATGGTGGAGAAAGGGTAGCCATCCTTCAAGAAAGGGGCTTGGTCTTAGTGGATACCTCAAAAGACATTTATAACAGGTAGAAGACGCTAATCCAGAAAGTATTTCTAGCTCCTTTGTTGTCCTCTCCATATTTTCTCTGCTCATCAATTTTGTGTTATATATTTCGATGTTGGGATCTTCTGTGGGAGCTGAGGATACTCGGGCCTTGACTGAATTTCATTCTACCCCAGCATTTTTTTTCCCCAATGGTAAGACAGAATTTATTTGCAGAAAATAATACAGAAAACACTAAAGCTCCTGGTAGAGAGAGAGAACTCAAGTGAGGAGAGAAAATTTCTCTCCATTTCTCTCCCAGTCTTTCCTTGTCTCCCCTTTTAGGCTTTTAGTCTCAGGGCATATGTAGGTGTATGGGTTCCTTGACCAGGAAACGAATGAACACAATCCCTTCCGCTGGGGGCAAGGTGAATGAATGTATCAATGAACGAACACAGTCCCTTCCACCGGGGCAAAGTGAATGAATGTATCAATGAATGGACACAGTCCATTTGTGGAATTGAGGTCTAGGAAGTTCACATGAAATTGACCTATGAATAGGAAATGGGGATTCTACATTTAGTCCTAAGTGTAAAGTGAAGGACACACCAAGGCATAGGTGTCTCCTCAGCAGTTGTCCAGCCTTTTTGACTATTGGAGCCTCTGTTGGGGTTTGGATGTCCCTCTCTTTGCCTGTCATCCAGCCCGCTGGTTCTTCAGCTGGCTGCCACAATGAAGACACTGCCAAGGAGGAGGCAGCATGTCTGCCAGCTCCACTGAGTTGGCTAGGATGCGAAATGTCCTGCATCATTTCTCCCTCTCCGAGTAGAAACTCTAACTGCTGTTAGGGAAAAAGGGCAAAGACTCAATCTAACTCCTTCCTGCTGAATTGGGCAATGATAGAAGGGGGTAGTTAGGGTTTCTCTGGAGGGAGAGTGACACAGGGTTCATGAACTGGAACCATCTTTATTGCGTGTGGCTTGATGACATTTCTGGAAAACATAAATCTGATTAGTATAATCAGTAATAGGCAAAGGTAGAACAGTGTCAGGTCAGAAGCACTTATTCAGTGATAATTTGTATTTTTTATATGA